>APFE030559515.1:283422-294021 GCA_000404065.3 Pinus taeda
AATCAAGCTGGTAGTCTCGGTTTTGAGATCCAGTGGGAAATCTCTGTGTATATGTGTTTTATGTGTTATGCTCTCGCATTTTTATTTTTCCTGTGATTTAGAATTCGTATGCAGGTAATTTCTGTACGGGGTTAAAACCTACAGTATGCTCCCATGAGCCGAGATCACATTCCAAGTTTCTCAAATAAAATTCCTAAGGTGGTAGCAAAGGAATTTGCCTATGTTTAAAGATGATGATATGAATGATGTTGCTTTACATCTGGTTAGATTTCACATGCATACTCACAAGTTGAAGGTTGATTTTCCTAAAGACTGCTTGATGAAGATATTCATGGCCACTCTGGAAGGTGAAGCTCGATCTTGGTATGAAAGTTTGTTGTCTACTTGTATTTACTATTTAAAGGATTTTCATACCATGTTCTTTGAAAGGTATAAAGAATCTTGTCCATCCTTAATATTAGTTCAAAACTGTTGTAAACATGTTTATAGTTTTATTGAAAATATTGAGAAAGTTTATGAAGATGATGACTTCATGGACAATGAGATCATGGAAGCCCTGTATGAAAATTCATTTTAGCAGCATAAAGAGAGCTTAGAGGATACTTATCAAGATGCTTAGGAAAATTTGCAGCAGGTTCAAGATCTTAGTACAATTGAGAATGATGGAAGACAAGGTCTTATTTCAGATCTGCTCATAGCAGAAGACAGTATGCAAGAAAATCAAGTTCCAATTTCAGATTGTGATAAAGTCAAATTGGCTATTTTAGATCTATATTCAGATCGTGATGATGAAGAGTACCTTGTTCTGAATCCCATGAAGGAGAGATTTGTTGTTGAGATCATTTGGAATGAAGAAAACAAAGTTATTGACCCAAGTGTTCTCATTTCATTAGAACAAAGCCTTCGCAAGGAGGTAATCCAATCCTTTTATGAAAAACAAGATGAGATCTTTGTTAAAGTAAGTGAAAAATCTTCTTTGGATAACTCAGTGGTAAATGATAGAAGTTTTAGTTTTTAGTTTCAAGACCTATCTGAAGTTTTCCCTCATATGACTAATGAGTGCGATAAGAAACATGACAATTTAGTTGCCATGTCATATGAAGATGAGCAACAATGTACTCAAATTGCAGAAGATCGGGAATTGAGGACTGTCATTAAGATTTTTCTTCTCATATTTCATGTTTTGAATTGTTATTTCAAGAAGACATCTTCTCACCTATTTGTTCAGAAATTTTTGAAGACTACGAAAACACTCTTGTTGAGGTACATTATGAAGAGAGATTAGATTCAAGAGAAAAAGGTACCTTGTTTCTTCTAGATCAGCGAGAGGCAAATTTTCATGTTTTTCAAGATCCAGTAGCAAGTTTATTGTAGTCAGTAGTGAAGGTAATTATTGCAGTATTCAGTGATGATGGAGATCATTGTCAGCTCTATTTTTGGCTATCAAATTATAAATATTTATTGTTGTCTAGAAAAATTGATTGGGAGAATCAATGGAGGAGGCATTTGCTTGATTAGTTACACTGGCATTTTGATATCGCCTGATTGTACATATGGATTTAGCAAGCAGCTGGTTGTCATCAGGATTTGAAGCCCTCACGTCTCGGTGATTTACTGCCATCAATAATTTTAGTAAGATTTTTATTTTAGTAAGTATTGAGTCAAGTTGTTATGTTGAGTTTCAGCAATTAGTAAGTTTTCTTTAGTTTTTGACGCTATTGGCCCACATGGTTAGGCACTTGGTCTACGGTGTTCTTAACACCTCCAAGGAGTTGTCATCCCCAATAAGGCCAATGTTAGTGTAAACACTTGCAGCCTTCCACCAGTGATCAAACATGCTCTTACAAAGTGGTCTTAGGGTCTCAAAGTCAATTTTTTTCATTTCAGTGAGTCTTCAAGTAAAAATTTGGTCACTGGGTATTAGGTCTAGAATTGTTTTCACTCCTTCCAAAGTTTTCCAAGTACTAGTCCATGTCACCCCTCAGCTAAGTGTACCATAATTAAAAGAGTTGTCATCATCATTACAGGTCTCAAACTAGCATTTGTAAGTGAGTGGCTCATCTTATACCTTGTTGTCTAGGTTGTGCTTTTAAGGCTCATTTCCCTCTCCTAGGGTTTTGAGGGAATTTTTCTTGGTTCCATGAATGCCATGATAATAAAAAAATCAACAAAAGTTATATCCTAATGCTTATATACCTTCCCCTGCCCTTCATAGACCTTCTTAAACACTTCCCATCACTTATATCCCTCAAATTCACCATTTTCCCACAAACCCTAGCCTATTGTATTAATTTGACACTTTTTTTAGGCTAGGCCTGTGTTTTTCCCTTTTGGACCCCTTACTCTCACTCAATATTTGAAATTCCACTTTCTCCTATTTCCTAACATCCCTCCCTACCTCCCAAAATTTTCCTAAGAATTTAGAATCCCCCATCCCCTTCATTTCCCTTCATTTCTACAAATCCCCTGTTTTCCCATCACTAAACCCTAACTTCCTCTCCCACTGAGCTAGGGTTTGATATGGAATCAAAGATATATGAGCAGAGGAAGCATAAGGGATATCATCAGGTATGATTCCATTTCATATCATCAACATCAGGTCTACATCATTTGTCAAGAAGTCATTCCAAGGGACAAGTCATTCACCACACATAAGGGCCGGTTTTTATTCAAACTATGTTTTAGGCCAAACAGGGATGGATTTGGAAAAATTAAGAGACGTTTTTGTCCATAATAGGCGAAGGATGAAAAACCTCCTTCGCTTTTTACACAGGTGTCATGGTTTTAGATAAATGTAAAAAATACAGTTGCTAAAAGAGAGTTGCTGCACTTCTGGAGTGGCTTTGTAAAAATAACTTTTTTCTTCTATCTGGAGTCTCCAAATGACTTTTGTAATGCATCAAATGATAACTAGACAAAAATATCTTTCCAATTAGCTATCATTCACTCAAATTGGAGTTGAGGAAGACCTCCAAAAGTTTCCTTCAAGAGAACACTTCATTTTTGCACCCTCATTCTGCACTTTTTGACCAGTCTTGGGAGAATTGACTTTTTAGGGGTTATAATTGATCATTTCTAGTGCTTGATAGGTCCATTATGTAGCCAAGAGAGATACCTTTCCAATGAGATATCATGGGCTCAATTTGAACACTGGAAAAGCCTCCAAAAGTGGCCTACAAAAATGCGATGCGCATAGAGCAGGAGGCGCTCCGCATAGAGCAGATTGAGGAGGCACTGCGCATAGAGGAGAGAGCGTTGCGCATAGAGACGGAGCACTGTGCATAGCGCCGTTTTGCCAGTGAATTTTTGCACAGTGTTGTGCATAGAGCCAAAGTGTTGCACACCTGTACAAGGCGTTGCGCATAAGGCCAGCAAGCACCAAAACCACCCTATCAACCATCCAAATTGCTCTTTTTCCACCTAGAACTTCTAAACAAGTAAGTGCACTCCTTGAACTATTGTTCCAACACTTAGTTCAATATTTTGAAGTTGTTTTGCTATTTAAATTTTGAAACCCTAGGTTTCCTACAGATCCCTCCACCTATCCCTTATACCCTAATTCCCTCAAACAAATCCCTCCACCTATCCCCTATACCCTAAATCCCTCAAACAAAATCCCTCCACCTATCCCCTATACCCTAAATCCCCAAAACAAAATCCTTAAACCCCTATTTACTAAACAGTCCCTACCAAAAAATACCCTCCTTCTCACTCTCACATCATATATATCTCATCCTACATCACACAAACTCCTCTCCCCTTACCCTATCCCTATTCACCATAACTCACTTCTTGATTACCTTCTCTAGGGTTTCAAAGCTTCAAAATTCAACAAACATGGACAAAGAGGATAGAGATTATGAGGAGGAGGAAAATAGTGGCAGTGAAAGCTTGGGAGATGAACCTCAACATCAGAGAAAACCACATAAGGGAGGCAGAATCATCAGAGAGGAACCATCAAACATCAAAGAGTTACAAGGTTCTCATATGATTGTCTCTTGTTTCAGGCATCTAGGGTGTTATGAGTTTTGTGAGCAGGTAGAAAGAGTTCAACATCATCTTGAGCTGACCAGGCTTTTTGTAGCCAATCTCCGTGATAACAAGGTAACTCTTGTCGGGGTGACATTTACAGTTTCATCCTCCATCATTGTTGATGCTACAAGGATTCCAAATGTGGGGGAAAAATGGTATAAGGCACAAGATTTGGATGAGCACTACTATGAGCCATACATCAAATCCAGGTACAGGAATGAAAAGAAGAGGACCTTTCCTTTCGGGTTCCTTGAATACAAGTATGCCTCTATGATGAGGATCATTATGAAGTATTTTACATGTGAGGGCAGATTTTCTAGATTGTACACCTATCATATAAGGCTTCTTATGCACTTCAAAAGAGTGAAAATGTTGAACATCTCGTATTTCTTATTCAGGAACATTGAGAAGATGGCCTACATTGTACAGAAAAAGCCATACCCCCAGTAGATGAGTAGTATCTATCACTATTCCTTGATTAAGATGATTGTACTACATCATCTCAACCTCCTCAACATCTCCTGGGTTACATTCATTGCCAATGACATCTTCAATGGTCCTCAGATTCCTCTATTGGTACCCCAAGAAGTAGAAAGGCCTTCCAGCGGTGCCAAAGTAAAGAAAAGTGAGAAGGCTAAAGAAACTAGAGTTGTTGAGAAGCCAGAAGCCTACAAAACATATCAGAGAGGGGCTAGAAAGTTATTTGCAGTGGATAGGCACGTTTTTACTCCGCTGGAAGGGGCCTTGCCTTCTTCATCAGCTCACAGGAAAATGCTTGCTCCAAAAACTGTGGAAGGGGCTTTGCCTTCTTCATCAACACAATAGGTACAACAGGTGCAGCAGGTGCATAAAGGGAAAGAAAAGATGTTGGAGGAAAGCCTCAATGATGAAGAGGAAAGGGAATTTGATTTAATGGAACATGATGGACCATAACAACCACACATTCATCATGTCATTGAGATATTCGACTTGGAGGCTCAAGATGAGGCAACAAATGAAAATATAACCATAAGGGAAAAAGATGCACAGATCCAAGCACTGATGGACAACTTGGCGAGAGCTAAGTATGTCATTTCATACCTTGAGCAAGAGAACAAGCAACTGAGTGACAAACAAGTCCTCATGGAGCTGGAACTTCTCAAAGCAAAGAGGCAAGGTGACAAAGGCAAGTCAGTAATGCAAGAAGAAGAAACCCCAGCCACCTTGACTATAAAACAAAGGCTTGAGAAGGAAATTGAGGAGGCTAGAGAAACTTGGCTTAACAGGGTCAATTTGCATTTGGAGAAGCTGCTACAAATAGCCAACATGGAAAATCAAATCATTAGGCAAATGGCTCGCCATTACAGGAACCGGAACAAGATTTGCAACATAAGGGTCAAGCAAATGAAGACAAGGCTAAAACAAGCACTCAAAGGCAAAAAGAAGGGTGATAGGCTTAGGTTGCTTGCTGAAGCTTCCTTTGCTGACCCAGACACTTGATAGCGGTGATATCCCACAAATTTTGAGCAAGTTTTGAGAATTTTTGCATTTTTGAAGAATTTAGCAGTTTTTGACACATAAATTTTAGCTCTATCCGCAACGCCACTGGCGCTGCAATTTTACTAGGGGGATCCAAAGAGGAAATGGTTAGAATTTTTGGATTCAAAATGATGATTACATGCATCCTGTGCATTTTCTAGGCTTTTGGAGAAAAACTGGTCAAGCAAAAGGTCAAAAAACACCAAAAAAATGACCTTTCTGCCCTCTTTTTGAGCCACAGAAGCAGTCTCGGGAGAAACAGTGTTGGAGAGGTCAAATGAACTCCAAATGAAAAAATTCAAGATTTTCTGGAAAGTAGACTTGAAGAGATTTCCAACAAGCTATTTTGGGCCCAATTGGGACACCGGGAAGGCCTCCAAAATGGCCCTGCAACTATTGTTCCGCATAGATCTTGGGCGTTGCGCATAGGACAATTTTCTGCTCAATTTTCACTTTACTATGCCATGACTGTAATTTTTGGGTTTTCTCTCATGTATGATGTTTTTACTGATGTAAATGGTGACTATTCATGTAAATAGGATGAATATTAGTTACCGGAGGGTAGATTCATTGGATCAAAAGTTCTCTTGAAGTCAAATGAATCAGTTTCCTCCCTTTTAGAGGCAAGTTGTTAGGGTTGCCTAGATTCCAGTTTCTTGTTCAGCTTTTGATGGATTAGTTCCTCATCTTAGGCATTCGACCCCTGAGGATGGGAGGAGGTTGAATTTAGGTCTATATCTTCTTTTTCTTTCTCAGTGTAAAGGGTTGGACTCAATTGGATGCTTAGGCTTTGAGTATACTTCATTTTGTATCAATTTTAACAGGAGATTAATGAAAAATTGCAACTATTTCTTTGGGATCCATGTGGTATGATGTTCAGTTCAGTTTTCTCTATTGTGATCACATGTTAAAATGTTGTTTGTAATTCATCAATCATTTCATTGCTTTTAAGTGGATGTTTTCAAGTTGATAGGCAAAACCCATTATATTTATGCTCTGTTTTGGGAAAATATTCACAGTCTATGTTTTCTTTAGTTTAGGAAGAATCCATGTTGCTTACATGCTCTTTCTAGCTCCTCACCTGTCTTGAATCACCTCACCCATCAAACCCTAGAGTGTTGAGTCTTGTGCCTACCTTGCCCCATTGAACACCCTACAATTTTGACCTAATTTCCTTGCCCTAACTGTTTGGCTCCTCCTAGCCTAGCAAAACCCCTTCAAAATCAAACCAATCCTTGTGCTACTATACCTAGCCTAATATCATATTCTTGATCCAATCATCTTGGCTAAGATACTTAAGGAGAAATCCCTCTCCTAGCCTAGTAGGGCTAGCTACCTGGCTAAGTGTGGTTTGTGGTTACCCTGGCATTGCCTTCCTTTAACCTCAAGTTCAATCTAGATGATAACAGTTTCCACTTGCATCTTCTATTCTTGTTTTTCCTATTTCTGCATTTAGTATTCTTGTTTCGTTTGTTGCAAGTTATATTGGTTAAACGATTGAAGTGATTTGTTTTTCAGGTTATTTATGAATATACAAGCGTGATGAATCTTTATAACAACATTGCAAATTCATGTCCATCATTGATCTACTTGGATTTGTTTACTAGTTCACAATTTTGGAATTTCTAGAAGTATCCTGTAGCAAAATAGTAGTAATTTTCTGCTAATTTTTAACACATGTTGATGAGATTATTTCAATTTGGTTTCAAAACATCCAACATAATAAAAAATAAAAAAAATTACCCCACAACATTTTCACTTTATTAGCCTAGGCATTTAGGCACTTAGATCAATTTACTAATTCATTTCTCTAAAAATTTTAGTTTCTAGTAGTAATTTTCTGAGACTTTTTAGCACATGTTAACAAGGCTCTTTTGAGTTTATTCCACTTGGATTGGGTCCTAAAAATATTCTACTTACAAAAAAAAAAAAAAAAAAAAATCTCCATAGCATTTTCACTTGACCGGGTAACAAATTTGATAGGTTAACTAGCTCACCAATTCTTGAATTTCTGGTTTTTAGAATATCAATTTTTTGCTATTTTTTTAGCACATGTTAACAGGGGTATTTCTGAGTGATTCCACTTAGATTGGAGTCGTAGGGAATCCTACTTAATAAAAATAAAAAAATCCCATCTCATTTTCATTTTATTTTCTTGAGCATTCGGCAAGTTAACCATAGAAGTAACAATCTTGTAGCAATTTGTTTTCGAGATCTTCCTTGCCCAAATTCACTCCAAATTCATGGTGGAAGTAGATTTATAGCTTATGAATGCTTTAAAACTACTTTGGTTGATCTGAGGCTTGGTTAGGTTCCATTTAGCTCTTACATTTATTGCTTCTTGAATGTTGATTTCTGCAATTAGTCTAGATTTCCATTCAATTATTTACTTTAAACAAAGTGTGCTTTCCTTCTTGCAATAGTAATCTAGGACTTTTCTTTCCTGCAAAATAGAATAGATTTCCTTTAATATCATTTATTTTCCAGCGTGATATATTATATTTGTTTGGTTGTCAATGCGCTTTATATTTTTCAAATAGAATATATTTCCTTTGTCATTTACTTTCTAGCAAAAGTAGAATAATTTTGCGTATTGTTATTTACCTTTTTCAACTTAGGATTGGTGACTTACCTAGATCTTTTCTCATTTGTAGTTGTTTCAATGCCTTCTTTCACTTGCATCAAAGGGAGTCATACTAGGGAGAGGAAGGTGTATGTTTCACATACAATGTCAGCCCCTCTTAAGTTTGTACGAACCCCAAGTTGATAATTTAAGTCGATAGCCTTAGGAGTTGCAACATTCTTGTTGCAATACTGAGGCTCGTCGTATTACAAGGACCTTGGAACATTGGAGGATATGATTAATGTCACTTTAATTCAAATTGGGTGTAACAAACAATATTCAATTGCTATTTTTATGTTAGTTGATGTTACCAAGAGTTGGAGAGAAAAAAACCTCAAATTTGAGGTTTATATTAACATAACAAAGAAACACTCAAAAATCATTAACATGTAAAAACCTTACAAAACAAATAATTTTCAACCCTTGTGATAACAAACTTTAAATCAATTGTTGGAAACCCTGTTTCAGTTGGTGACATGGTCTGCTAAGATATAAAGATACTAGAGGATTGTTGAGAGCTTTACTTTGTAAACTTCTAGTGTAGAGAAGTTCGGTGTGACGAACAACACATATTGGAAAACTCTTTGTCTATTGTTGTGATAGGGGGTGTTGGGGTCCAAAACTCCAAATTTCATGCATTATACAAATATATCGAAAATAAAAATATAAAATTATAAAATAAAATAAAAATAAATAATAAATATAATATAAATAAATAATAAAATAAAAATAAAAAAAAAAGTAAAAAGTAAAAAGTATAATAATATATATATAATATATATATATATAATATATAATATATATATATATATAACACTAAAAAACACTACAAAACCATGGTCCTTTGGCCCTCAATGACAACAACATTTTATGTCACTTGTTGGAAAAAAATTTGTCACTTGACAGCCTCAAAGCACTGGAACATTGAAGTAGCAGAGGATCCAAAGGATGGGACTTTACATAACTCTTGTAAAATGAAGTTCTAGTAGATAGACTCGATGTACTTTGTTTTTCCACGATTTTACATCAAGTAACATGACAAGCACCAAAATATTGATATTTTGCATGTAATTGTATTATGGAAAATTCTGATATGGCTTCCTCCTAATACATAGAATTCATTTAATGCATTATTTCCTGTTAGTTAACAGAATGGAAAAAGGATTGAAAATTTGGTGTTTTAACACTATTTTTATGTTATAATAAAAAACTCTTCTCCTTAAGAATTAGTGTAATAACCTCTACCACCAAAAGAACCAATCTAATTACATTTTTTCTCCAGAGTAAATTTTCCTCTACTCCTCTACTCCTTTTACCTCTCAAATTTATTTTTTCACTTGTTTCTATCTTCCACCATATATACTACATAAACAAACTTACTTATCCTTTATTTATAAGGATTTGATGCTCACATATGATGTAACACTCCGCCCACCTCGTTATTTTGTCTCGAGATATGGGATGTGTTACTTATGACTTAACCCAACCTCCAAGGTATGTTATGAAGACGGGGTTACAAATCCTAATTTTCCAATTTTGTTGAAACTCAAAAAAATCCCATCATTGTATTCAAATTATTGAGATATTTCCAATGATATAAATTTTATCTCAATCCTACTCTAGATTGAAATTTATGCCCATTTTAAGCTTAGCCAATCATATTAAACCACCTCAGCACTGAGTTTCCACGTAGTATCCACATGGCTCCTTCTTGGACCATGTGGAACCATCATGTCAACATAACATGGGGTCCATGTAATCTCAATACTACCACGTGACGCTCATGTGTATTCCATGTGGCACTGCCACATCATCACAAAGTGGTTCCACATCACCAAGGGTCTTTATGTGACATTCACATCACCATTTCCAAGTCCCCATGGTGCTTGCGATGTACACACTGGCGCGTGGGCCCCACCAATTCCCCATGGTACTTGCCACATCAAAATTTTATCATGGGCCCCACTAGGCCTTCGCCTTGTGTTTTGCAAGGTTTTTACATTACATATCGTTTCCTCCACATTCGGCATTACAATGTGTTAGGTTCCTATACCAATAGGTTTCATCTTTCATGATTGGCAGTGGAAGGGCTAAATATGTTCATCATTGCAGGCTGCAAAGGTTCCATATTTTGTGTACATACTATGAAAATTAAAAAAATGAAAAGAGGGTATGCCTTAAAAGAATAATCAAAAGGCAAGAAAAACAAATGGTCAAAAGAAAAGTGAAATGAACCCCAAACTAAAGACCAAGAAAGTGGCCAATCAAAATGCCACTACTATCTTTGGGCAGTATCATACTCTACAAATACTGCTGCTAATCATACTTAATGGATGGCCCAATAGCCTTCTGGACCATGCCATGTTTAAATTGCTTGTTGCAGAATAGAGAATGTTTCCTGTCCAAACAGCTCAAGCTTGGCAGAT
>APFE030559515.1:299864-322338 GCA_000404065.3 Pinus taeda
ATATGAATTCTTAATTGCTCATGTCTAAACTAATTCTATCATTGTGAATATTGTTTAAGAATTCTTAACTGCTCTTAAACAATACTTTCATTTTCTTTCCTTTGTTAGCATAGTGAAAGATTCTTAATTGCCTTTCACTCACTAATTCCACAACTTCATCACAAAATTTGATAAATTGTTCCACAGATGCCTATCTGGCTTTGCAGCAACACTCTACCTTTAAAAACCTACTTCAGCAGCACACTACCTGGACTCCATTGCCCAATGGACCAAACTGTTCTGTAATCTATACCTCGGCTCTGTTTGAATTCACCAACCCACCAAACTCAAACAAAACAGCACACCATAACTAGCCTAAAATCATCCACCAACAAAGCTAAATTACAAAGAGAGAGCCCTCTCTGGTTACAGGTGGGCTAGGACCTGTAACTAAAAGACTGGTCAGTGGTTACCTCGACCGTATTCCCTTTAGGAAGCAGGGAACAACCTGAGTGTTAACACAATGAATGGAAATAGACAACACACCCCAGATCTCTAGATATACATATTCACTTGTTATGGGGGAGATCCATCTTAGCGTACATCTAAGGCTCCACAAGGTTTTGTGCCAATCACCACCCTAGATCTTCTATTTCCTGGATGTTATGAAAAAATCACAAAAAATGGTCCCGACCCTATCTAGGACCTCTCCAATAGACACACCCTTCTCCACATCCGAATTCCTAAAATACTAAATTAAATCAAACATAATGTGTTGTGGGTCCCATACGAGCTAGTCCCCACGTGATAAGGAAAGATGTAGCTATCTGGGCCTAAGGGTATTCGATTTTCTCAATGTTTGGACAACCTTTTCCACCCCTATATGCCCCATACCCAAAATTTAACACAAAATCCTTTCCAATAGAGTTTGGACCACTTGCAAGGAATTACTATCTTGACCGCCCAGATGCCCAAATGAGGTTTGTGCTTAGCAAAAGGTATCTAGCCCAAATACAAACTATACTTGAGAAGGTAATCTGCCTAAATACAAAGATAATTGAGAAGGAAATCTGGTCTCCGATGCGATCTACTATCAAAGATTAATCTAGTCTAGGAGAGACCTAGATTTCTGCTAAAGTTTTGTGAAAAGGGAAATTAAATAGAATCTTGGGAAACTACATCGGTCCCATAATAATAAGGGAAATTACCCATAACTCCAAATTTATAAACGTGTTGGCCAAGTCTTGAGAAACATACCTTTAGGGATACTAGACTATGTCCATAAGAGATCAAATATTCCAACAGAGCTTATCTTCCATAGATTCTAAGTGAAAGACAAGTATTTCTCCAAAGGCCAGATTTCACAAGAAAACTACAAACAAAAATTTAATATCAAGATGTCACAACAACATATAAGTGTGCATAAACCCATAGAAATATCACATCATTCATAAGATAAGTGACCCTAAACTTTAACCAAACATTCATCTAACACACAACATATAAATTGAACTCCTAATAACTAAGATAACCTACAATCATGGTTATGGCAGTGAGATTCCTAGGCTCATAAGATGATTGATAACTTTTGAAATAACACATTAATTTGGAGTAAATTTAGGTATTTAGTCACAATCATGAAAATTAACATGTAATTCATGAAGATGGTAATAAGCACATAGTTCCAACAATTCAACACACACACACACACACACACACATATAATAAAATTTTCCAACCATGAGTATATAATGATTCATACATTCTTTCATGAATCATACAGAACCATATATTAGCTATAACATAACAAACATAATCACCATCATCATTCAAATATGCATAAATCATTAGACTTATTTGTGTGAGTTAAATTAGTTGGCAACTGGAGGAGGGACTTCCACTCTCCACCAAACCATGGGCCACCTACAATGCAACCTTTCTTATCGCTAACCACCCTTGAGCTAGATCAACAGTTTGAGGAAATGCTTGCACAGGGTAAGTTTAAACCAGAAGTTTGGTCATTCATTGAGTTTCATACATACCACACAGGTTTAGAAAAGAAACTCCATGGTCTCAAACACAGTCACGTGGATTGAAACCTAGGATCACGAGCACAAATTCAAGGTTACAAGCTCGATAATTAGCTCTAGCACTGACCGGTCTACTATACCATGGGGTAATCATTAGGGTCCTCCATGTGGTCATCATTAGTCTTATAGATATGTACAGGTCTGGCATGCTCTAATGTAATGTGAAAGGAGTCTTATGACCAAGTGATGGTCTAGGGTGCTCCATTGCACTACTCATGGAATCTTATAGTCAAGGTATGAGTTATGAATTTCTCCCATGAAGTAAACAAAGTGTCATAGGGCTGCCATGTTCCCACAAAAATATTCGTTCTGAGCTCCATTCTCCATTGTTTCACTTATGTCACAACATTTAATTTATATGGGATGTACTAAAAAAATTTAAAGCCAAAATTTCATTTTCCCAAATTTGCTTCATTTA
Organism: Pinus taeda; assembly: GCA_000404065.3. Classification (NCBI taxonomy): domain Eukaryota; kingdom Viridiplantae; phylum Streptophyta; class Pinopsida; order Pinales; family Pinaceae; genus Pinus; species Pinus taeda. The sequence goes on from APFE030559515.1 coordinate 302,352, forward strand.
GAAGCCATATCTCTCATAAATATTGTTAAAATTTCATTTTCCCAACTTTGCTTCATTCAGAAGCCATATCTCTCATAAATATGATATTTTTAATCATTTTGTTGGGCTCCCTTGCAAGTGGTCTTATGCTTTCATGTTAGTTTCTATATCATACCCTATTCTAGCATCTACCTGCAATCTAATTTTTCAATAAGCCAAACAATTCTCAATATTCATACATACATTATTTTCATTTCAAAGATTCACAACATCTGAAGTGATCTTAGAATTATTGCACATATAAAAATTATATCAATCCATATGATTTCAATTAGATAAAAATGAAATTATCATAGCATCATAAGTGTGCATTATATTTATTCTAAGCATTTCATAATGCAATCAAACATTTATTCACGCAACCCAAAGAGCCAAAGTTGAGAGCTTCATATCTTTAAATTCATGAGTATTTTAGCACATATTAGAAAATGCATTGCAATCTTTCACATTGAAGGCTTCTTGCCTTAACCATGCCCCTTCCTAGGCATCCATACAATATATGCATTAATTTTGAAACAGCATATATCAAATTCTGTTGAAAGGAGTTCTTAAACAATTCCTTTCCTTTACCATTTTACCTTTGCTTGTTTCTTGTTTTACTTACTTGGTTGTCATCGCAAGCATTCTTAGTTGAAGTATTTTCAAGGAATCTAGCTATCTTGTAGCATACATGTTGTTGCAATATTCAAAAATCCTTGAAATTCTCTCAACTTCACATATTAGGCACAACTCTATATCAATTCAGATATTTCATAAAGAATTTTTATTATGTATCCAAATCAAGCATGCATTCATCCATGCTCCCAACCCTATGAATATTCATTTTGACAAGCATGTGTCAGACATACACACGTTCCATGTTATTCATATGTTGTTATTTTTATAGTCAACTTTCAACCTCTATTATTTCCAAATATTCATTTACATAACTAGCCTCATAAGCCCAATCATATCATATGCATACTACTAATGGTAGTTAACATAAGGAGATCGATGGATACTCTGATAAATTTCCATGAAATTTTGCAACTACTTAGATGAATAAGTGAAAACCAAAACTAGTTTACTTTCACCAAGATACAAATTTTCTTAACAAGTCATAAGCAGCAAAATAAAACACATAACTGACACACTTATTTTCTCAAGAAACCCAATAGGAAAAACCTGCTTGCTTGATGTGGGATTTTATTTATTGCCTTGGAGCAATTAAATCTATTACAAAGCAAACTATCTCACTTGAGAAATTGTTTTGCTTATCTCTCACAGACTTAATTGATCTGATTGATATCGGTTGACCTAGATAATTGCTTGATATCGGCTGACCTATATCATTGTTTGATCTCGGCCCTCTAGCTCACAACTATTCCTATGCTGCCTCCTTGACTTTCTCTACAGACCCTATTGTCTTGCTTGAATTCTACTCCTTCTTCCTTTCACACTTGGCCTCCTTATTCCTTGTGTTGATCTCATGTTTCCTAGTTCACTTTAGGCCCTATTTATTAGTGCACTTGAACTCCTACTTTTTAGGACCCCAATTCTTCTTTCCCATGCACAACCGGATCCTATTCCCAGCAAACTTGTGGCTCCTATTTCTTAGGACACAATTCCTACGATCCACAATCAAGACTCTGTCACACTAATTCATGAGCTTTGTCTTGTCACGATCCTTCATGCACAAAACAATTGTATAATCCTTGTGCCTTTTCCCTTCTTTTATAGATTCAATCTGTGCTAAATTAGGCTGGTTGGAATTTATAACTCGAGTTGTTGATTGGCAAGTTAACTGAGAGTGAAATATTTCTCTCTCCAATCATCATTAAATTCATAACTCGCCCTTCAATCAATCACTGAATTTCCAACTCGTTCTAACTAAACTCATAATTGCCACTCAATCTTGTAGGCAAACTAATCAGAAGACTCCTATATAACTAAAGCTTAAACTCTATGCATGTTAACTTGACGATTATTCCAATAAATTGGAAATAAATCATATTAACTGAAGTCTAACTCATGATGACAATTCAAGGTATTCATTGGATAAGGCACAATCCAAAAGACCTTGCCCACTACATTTTCAACACTCCCTCTTAGTGAGGAAGGTACTTCTGTAGGAACCTCGTCCACCTGTATTTGTCTTCAACACTACCAAATTTTCTGTTTTTGCAACTACTCCCTCTGAACTAGAATAATTGTGTGCCTTCTATTGTGGAATATAATCTGAAGGCATGTTCTTTCCAACCAAGTTCTGCGATTCTATCACCTCAACCATAAGTTCCATGCACCCAGTGTATTTTTGTGGTTCCCTACTCTGGCTGAAGGTGGTACCAAGAGGTCCAAATCTCGTATGATTCCCCCCAAATAACTCCTCTGCCCACTCAGATCGAACTTTCCCTATACTACGAGTCACTGATTGAGTGGTTGCCTCCACTCACCTTGGTGATGCTCCTCATCATCTTGTTGGTTGGCCCAACTGCCAACTATATGAGACTCAGACTGAGATAATGGTTGAGGCTCCTTCTTGAGTAGATTCTTCTCAATTCCTCTACAAGGACTCCCTCATAGATCTGCTCTCCTCAACCATCACTGCTCTACTCTATGCACTTCCTTCCTTGCTGCTCAAGGCTGCACCTATCTCTACTTGGAACTTGAAGAGATTCTTCATCCTCACACCTATATACTTCTTACATACATAAGCTAAGTGTTGGAGGTAATCCTTACCTTTGTTGAAGATCACATCATAACCCTTGTCCTCAAGGGTAGCTATTGAAAAAAAATTATGCTTTAGGCCTGAAACATAGAGGACATCTTTGAGAGGAAGAGGATTACCTTACTCCCTCTAAAAACTAACAATACCAACTCCCCTAGTTGCATACTTGCCATCATCTCCTAGATCAATCTGAAACTTCTTGTCCTTCACCTTCTTCTTCTTCTCGCCCTTCTGACTAGACTCAACCTCTCCTTGGCCCCTATTTCCCTCGTCTCTGCTACCTTTTCCTACCATGGAAATGTTCTCCTCATCCTCTACTAGAGCTTCTCTACTAGCTCTCGTTCCTCTCCAAATTTCTTCTTGAACACAATCACTCAAAAACTTTCCCAATTGGGAATATTCTATCTTCCACTTGCTTCATCCTGTAAACTATACTAAGACTTATGAAGTCCCATAAGTGCAAGAATCACAAGGTTTATTTCTACCATGGTCTTTCCCACACCACCTAGCTCATCCAAAACTTGAGTGAATTTTGAAAGATATGTGATGATGGGCTCTCCTTTACTCATCCAAATACTTCTTAGCTTCTCTTTGAGAGTGAGATTATTGGCATCACTGGAAAACTAATACAAATCTAAGATGGCTTTAAACATCTCATATTATGTCTTCTTCTCATGGAGATGAGGAATATATGGTCTTTGATCCCCTCAAGAATGATCCTCTTCGCCTTGGTGTCACTCTTGTTATGTTGGGACAATTGTTGGGCATATATAGGTGGCACTATATTCTACTTCACATACTCTAGTTCCCCATTATCTTCCAACACAACTAAGATCTACTCCTTCCATGAGCATAAAGTCAAGGCTCCCTATAAACTGTGATATAACCTTAGTTCTTGGAATGGCATACTACTATCCAAAGAACTACTTTGCTCTTCAAACTCTAGCGTTATCCTTCCTAACTAATATGTGCTCTTCACTAACTGGTTAATCTGGTGCTAGTATTTATATTGATCTCTGTTGTGATACGATGTTAAATTTCCATGAAACTCTGCAACTACTTAGATGAATAAGTGAAAACTGAAACTATTTTACTTTCACCAAGATACAGAGTTTCTTAACAAGTCATAAGCAGTGGAATAAAACACAAAGATAAAAAAACACATCACACACTTATTTTCTTAGGAAACCCAACAGGGAAAATCGACTTTCTTGATGTGGTATTTTATTGATTGTCTTGGAGAAATTGAATCTATGACAAAGCAAATTGTCTCACTTGAGAAAGTGTTTTTCTTCTCTCTCAAAAACTCAGTTGATCTAATTTATTTCGGATATCCTAGTACAATGCTTGATCTCGTCCCTCTAGCTCACAACCAATCCTATGTTGCCTCCTTGACTTCCTCTGCAAACCCTGTTTTCTTGCTTCAATTGTACTCCTCCTTCCTTGCGCACTTGGCGTCCTTATTCCTTGTGTTGATATCCTATTTCCTAGTGCACTTTAGGCCCTATTTCTTAGAGCACTTGAGCTCCTATTTTTTATGACCCCAACTCCTCTTTCCTGTGCACAACTAGCTCCTAAATCCTAATGCACTTATGGCTCCTATTTCTTAGGAAGCAATTCTTGCGCTCCACAATCAAGGCTCTCTCACATTAACTCGTGAGCTTTGTCTTGACATAATACTTCATGCACAAAAAAATTGTATATTCCTTGTGCTTTCATCCTTCTTTTACAGATTTGATCCATGTTAAACTAGGCTAGCTCAAATTTAGAACTTGAGTTTTTGATTCGAAATTTAACTGAGAGTGAAATATTTCTCTCTCCAATCATCATTGGAGTCATAACACATCCTTCCTTCAATCAATCACTAAAGTCCCAACTCATTCTAACTGAACTTGTAACTACCACTCAATCCTGTATATAACTGAAGCTTCAACTCTACACATGTTAACTTGATGATTATTCCAATAAACTGGAAATAACTCATCTTAACTAAACTCTAACTCATGAGGACAAGTCGAAATCTTCACTGGATAAGGCATAATCCAGAAGACCTTGCTCGCGACATTTTCAACATACGCCATGTGACATGGCATCCATTAAATAACTTCATTGTGTTGGCCAAAATATGGCAAGTACAATTTATTTTCATATCATATACACAGTCAAAATATTTTAATAATTAAATCACTATGATAGTTCTCAACAAATGACCTTTCAAATGAAATGGTATACATTTATCTAATTTCTAATTTTTCACATATGCATAATACGTGTGTGTGTCATCCAAGCACAATTTTAGTTAAGGGGACTTCCTTCTTATGCCATTTTTACAATTGTGCCATCATTATCCATTTTGTTCATGTGGACCCAGTCAATCCCCCTTTGTCGATCCTTTATCCTATTCTCCCCTCTAATGTAGTTATCACATGCACATGCTTTGATCAAAGTCTTGAACTTCTAGTTGGGTTTCATTTAACTCTTCTCCATGAGCTTCATTCCTTTCCTTTCCCACACCCAACAAACCAAACCAAAAAAGGAATGAAGAGAAAAATGAAAAACAAAGGAGAACAACAACATCACATGACAGAAAACACAAAACATGACCATGCTCAAAGTCAACAAATAGAAACATGTAGCCATTGATACACGAATAATTGCAAAACATCTTGATTCACAACACATCCAACATTCTATATTTACTTTAATAAGAACACTTGGTACATGCACAATATTTTAGTCAAAGTCTTACCCAACAACTTCAAGATCCCAAAAATATTTCTAATTAGTTCAATAAGACTTTTTAATATTTTAGAGAGCTTGTGGGGATGCTCCATCGTCTCTCTTCCTCTTTGAGTTACTTCCTTTGGTATTGTTTATTGTAGGTTCATGTATTTGGAATTTACATGAGCTATTCTTCTTTCATTCTATGTAAGGGCATGCACGGATTAGGTTTTCTTCTCTGCATCCCTAACATATCAATGGATTTCTCGCCTTCTCGACCTTATGAGGTTTTTCTATGATGTTGTCATTATGACACTTCTATATCTCCAGAAGTTTATCCATGTTGCAACAAGCCTTGCATGCAGGACAAGTTTTGTAGCAGCATTGTGTTTAGTTTTGCATGTTCTTCTTGTTTTTTGATGATCCTTTCATTTTATGCATTCAACTCTTTAATTTAGCTCTCAAGCTCCTGAGAGTAGTCATTCCATTAGGGGATCTTTCGTCTTCTTGTTTATGATGGACTTAGTCTATACTTTGTTGTAACATATTTCTATCCATTCGTATATTTCTTATTGCAAATTGCATCCTCTAATGTGGTGCCACACACACGCCCACAATTGTTAGTCATATCAAGTATAAATGTATTGATTAATTACCTTTTCATGCCATCACTAAGCATGTTGATATAATAATGTTTATCTAGAACCCATGCCATTTAGACAAAATAAAAAGACATGTAAATATTCTATCAAGGTTAGCAATCCCATTGGTTGTAAATCCAAGGAAAATTAGCATATGCAATAATTAGACTATTATATTAAATTTTCACGTGAACCTCTTCAGGTCCATGTTGAATCTTATATTTGGCATCACTTTGTATCATAGCTTATATCTTTCTCTTTCAAGGCTCATCCAATCCAAGCATTGAACCTGGGCTCTGATACCACTTTGTAACACTACCTCCCATCCCTTTGTTTTGTTTCAAGCTGTGGGAGGTGTTACTTATGACTTAACCCAATCTCCAAGGTCTATTATGAAGATGGTGTTATAGATATCCTATTTTTCCGACGTTGTTGAAATCGAAACAAATGCTACCATTTCATTTTGCTCGTCAATATATTTTCAATGATATAAATTTTATATCAATCTAACTATTGGATTGAAGCTTATTCAATCATATTAGGCCACCTCAACATTGAGCTTCCATGTGGAATCCATGTGGATCCTTCCTCGCCCACATGGAACCTCCACATCAACATAACGTGGGGTCCATGCCATTGCAGTACTACCATTTGGTGCCCATGTGTAATCCATGAGGCAATTTCATGTCATCACAAAGCCGGTCCACCTCACCAAGGGTCTCTACCTGGCATCCATGTGGCCACTACCAAGGTCTTTGTGGTGCTTACCACATAAAATATAGTGCATGAGATGCACCTTTCCTTCCCCTTCATGCTTTGCAAGTTTTTTACCTTAAATATCCAGCTTCCTCCACGTCGAATGTTACAATGCATGGTAACAATCAACACATCTTGTACCTCTGAATATTTGGATTCACTTGTAGTTATGGGGGATATTTGACTTAGAAAACATAATGGGATCCACAAGGGTTTACACTAATCACCACCCTGGATCCTAGATTTCTCGAATGTTATCCACAAATCACAAAAATTTGGTCTCGACCCTATCTTATTCTTCTCAAATGGATGCACCCTCATCCATGTTTGGATTCCTCGGACACCAAATTAAATTGAACATAATGTGTTGTGGGTCTTGTGCAAGGTGGTCCCAATACAATAAGGAAAGAGGAATTTATCTAAGCCAAGGTATCCAAGATTCCCAAGGGTTGGAAAACCTTTGCCACCCCCAAATGTCCCAACCCCAAATTCAATGAAAAATCTAGTCTAACAAAGTTCTGCTACTTGCAAGGAATTACTCTCTTGACCACCTGAATGTCTAGATGAGGTTCACACTTGGAGAAAGGTATCTAGCCTGAATACAAACCATGCTTGAGAAGGTAATCTTCCTAGCTAAAAAGGAAATTGAGAAGGAAATCTAGTCCTCGATGGGATCTACTAGCAAAGGTTAATCTGGTTTGGAAGACACATGGATTTCTATTGAAGCTTTGCCAAAAATGGAAATTTGATGGAAGTTTGGGGAATTATAGAGGTCCCATAATAATAAGGGAAATTTCCCATAACTCCAGATTTTTGAAGGTGTTGGCCAATTCTTGAGAAACATACCTTCAAAGATACTAGATTATGTCCAAAAGAGCTCAAAGCTACCAACAGAGCTTATCTTCCATAGATTCTGAGCAAAATATAGAGATTGTTCCAAAGGCCAGATTTCACAAGAAAGCTACAAACTAAGCTTGGAATAGTAAATCTCATGATGTCACAACAACATATAGTGTGCATAAATGCATATATTTATCACATCATTCATAAGCTAAGTGACCCTCAAATTTAACTAGGCATTCATCTAACATGGGGCATATAAACTAAACTCCTAATAAGATAATCTACAATCACGGTTATGGCAGTGAGCTACCCAGACTCATAACATATAATATGATTGATAACTTATGAGATAACATGTTAGTTTGGAGTAAATGTTAGGTAATTAGTCACAATCATGCAAGTAATCATGTAATTCATGAGGATGGTAATAAACACATACTTGCATAAATTCAATATCGCCATCTATATATATATATATATACACACACACATACATACATACACACACACATATAAATAAGACAAGTTGTCAACCATGAGTATATAGTGATTCAAACAATCTTTCATGAATCATATAGAACCATATATCAACTAATAACATAACCAACATAATCACCATCCATCATTCAAATATGCATAAAAATTATGCTTATTTGTGTGAATTAAATTAGCCAATAACTAAAGGAGGGACTTCCACTCTCCACCCAACCATAGGCTTACTACACTGCAACCTTTGTGCAGTTGACCACCCCCAAGCTAGATCTAGTGTCTGAGGAAATGCTTACACAAGGGAATTTTAAACCAATAGTTAGATCATTCGTTGAGCTTCATACACAGAGGGTTATACAAGGAACTCCATGATATTAAACATAGTCACAGGGATAGACACCTAGGGTCACAAAGCACAAAATTAAGGTTACAATCTCAATAATAACCTCTAGTGTTTCTCGGTCTATTATACCATGCCCCACATCTACACACTACCTATAATTCATTCTTGAACTCCTTCTGATAGAAAATAGAACTAGTGTGATCCATCGAGATAAAGAGTTGAAGAGAGTGAGATAAAGAACCAAAGTGAGTTTGAAAATCTACTCCTTGCTCCTTCAGTATGCATGTATACATATCATTCTATGCATTTTCTTGTGCATTTGGGAGAGCCTGACTTGGCCCTTTAATGCATTGTCTCCTCGATCTATGAGAGGAAGAAGGGAATGGGAACCACCTTCCCTTCCACTACCCTATTCCAATCTCATAAATGAAATTTTCAATGGCTCTGACAACTCAGTTCATCCTCAATCGCATCACCTTAAACCTTTTAGACAATGGCTTATCTCAACTACAAGAAATTGTGACATTTAATTCAGTTGGTATGGGTCATGGCTTCAAGCAAAATAGGTGAGCAAGCAATCTTTCCTTAGACCAAGGATATGTAAGTCTATCCCTTCCTCAATTGTGTTAATTAATTAATTTTAATCAGTAATTATCAGATATTTAATCCTAGGTTTGGTGAGTCATTGTTTCTCCCCACGTTGGTATTACAACCACATTTATTATTACAAAGAGTAGGGGTAGAACACGGGATGTTACATATGGGGCCGACTTGAAAAAAAATTTAAGCCAACATATCCAATCTCCCTAGGCCGACATCCATATTTATCTCCCTTTAACATTGACATCACTTACAACACAATATTCAACAATGTTGTTCTAATTTGATAAGGGAGTTTGGATACCTTGTTGTAGACTCACCCAATAGTCTTCATGTTTTTAGGCTAATGTACTATATTATTTTCTACCACAATAGTGAAATAGATTAGATAACCAAAAAAATGTTGTAGGAGACATTTATTTCCAAGTTGAAGAATAATAAAAGTTGGCTAAATGAAAGCAGTTATAATATTGGGGTTAAACAAAGTTAACTCTCGTCCCTCACCCATTTTGAAATATATGTTAACAAGTTGAAAGCATGTTGCATTTGACACTTCTTATTCATCACTCTTCTCCTTTGTGTTGATGATATTGTTCTTGCGCTAAGGAATCCTTATGATCTTGAAAAGTAGGAGGCAATTCCCCAAAAAAAAAAGTGTATGCTACTAAATATTGATTAAGCTCAGGTTGTGATCACCAACTTTATAAAAATTACTTACTGTAATTTTACTTATGAAAATAAAAATATAGAAGAATTCAATTCATATAAGTACCTTGAAGTTAACCTCATCACAAGCTCCACTAAAATTATAGTGTGGAGAAAAGAGTTAATAGAGAGTGGAAATATTTTTTTGTTTGAGTACCAAAAAAGGTTGATTTTTCATTTTAAAGGAAAGTCCTCTTTGAAATCGTTGTTATTCTAGTTATATATTTGAAAGCAATGTTAAGTTACAAATATTTTGGTTGCAAAGTTTGGATTGCAATGTTTTGTAGAAGCTCAAAGGAAAACGGATCAAATTTGCAAGTTCCTTATAATTTATAACCTCAAGATAAGAGCATTACTTTGTATACCACTCTCTCCTTACATCTAAACTTTCCTCAATTGAGAGTAATATTATGATAAAGAACCTTTTGTAAATGCATAAGATAATCAACGTGAAGGATAAATGATTCTTATAATTACCTTTAACTTAAGTTAAATATGCTCAAGACTTAAGTGGAAATGGAATAATAGGAAATTCGAAAGGAGGCCACTTTTTCATATATTGTGAGTGTTACAGAGAAACTGGAGTGGATTAGCCACATGTTAAGCTAGCAAATTGATTTTGTAGTTTTTGTTGGAATTCTAAATAAATGTAAATGAAAAATTGGAGTAAGTCAAAGAGTTAGAGTTAAGGAGTTATTTTCGAGCTCACTGGTGTCTTTTCAACTTCCTTAATTTGGAGGGAATAGGTAACGAACCATTTCCATATGTTTTTTAATAAAAGAGGCATTGAATGCGAGAAGGAGAGAGATCTTCTCCTGCCTTTGAATCTGTACATTTGGAATGAATGAAAATAAGTCGTGCAACAACATGTTTATTTATAAATTTGTGTTTTCTTATCTCTAGTTCGAATTGTGTGTGCATTTATTTACATTTTGAATTTGTATGCCCCTTTTTGTAGTGTTATATGCTTGTAAATAGTCGATTCCGAGCAGTGGTTGTTTATGTGTGCCCTCTATTATGACCTTCGAACTATTTTTGCAGCGCCTCTGTTTTTTAGGTAGAATTTTTTCCTTCAATTGAACTGTGGGCCATTAAATTGAGTGAGGTGAATGTTGGACAAGGAGAAGCAGGAGGAGAACGTTATTTGAGTTAGGATTTGAGCTAGACCATGCGGGAGTCGAGTATGTAGAGGACCAAGTCATTTCGCCTTCTAGAAGTCCGAAAACAGAGTTTTTGAAGCACTACGAAAATATTTCGTAGCACCTACAGGTTTTTAAAAGAGTTTTACGAAAATATTTCGTAGCGTATATAGCTAGAATTTTTTTGTGTTGCATTTTGGAGTTCGAATTGCCTTTCAATCTGCCCATTGCCACCAATTTTTGCTATCATAGCCATGTTTTAGGTAGATCCACGTTTGAGGTAGAGCTACATTTGACATTGGTGTTGTTGCATGTGGTATTGGGAGATGGCTATGCGAGCAAGAAGAACAAGAGGTCGAGGAGGGAGACCTGTAGCTAATGCAGAACTCTAAGAAGATATATAGAGACTACAAGCTCGTTTAGAGGCCATGGATACAAGTAGGAAGCGAGACCTTGAGGTTGGGGATGAGAGCGGATCAGAGGAAGAACCTATAACAGAAAGGGCGACACTTGTGAATGAAGCTCTGGAAGTTAAATTATTGAGTTTGGTTCTAAGCTCAAGTTCAAGACCAAAGCCTAAATTATCTACCTATGATGGCAGCTTGGTAGCCGAGAATTTGATGGATTGGATCAGTGAACTAGATAAGTATTTTGAGTATGAGGAGATTGAATAAGACAAGAGGGTAAAATTTGTTGTAACTAGGTCGAGAGGCCATGCTGCATTATGGTGGGACAATGTGCAGGCTGAAAGGAGAAAGTAGGGGAAAATATTGATAAATCATTGAGACCGATTATAGTGAAGATGAAGGGGAAGTTTCTATTGAAGGACTATCATTTATCCCTCTATATACAAGTGAACCTCAAGCAAAGGTTGCTGACAATTAGAGAGTATACTGAGGATTTTTACAAGGTGAATTTGAGGGCACATTATGTAGGAGACACCCTAGAGAAAACAACTAGGTACATAAATGGTTTGAAGTTGGAGATTCAAGATGAAATCAGCATGCTGTCTCTGAGGATTATGGAAGAAGTATATCATTTTTCCTTGAAGGAAAAATAAAAGATCACAAGGAAGCAAAACTCAAGCAAAGGTCGTCATTTTGCTAGAGGAAAGGACAGATAGCTGGAAGGGGGAAAACTTCAACTCAAAAGAATGATGCAAGTAACCCAAGGCAACAAGGACAAAAAGAGAAAGAAGGTGACTCCAAAGGAGGAAGGCCTTGCTAGAGAGGTAGAGGTACAGGAAGAGGAAAAGAGACTATATATCGGTGTTACAAATGTGGGCAGTTGGGTCACAAATATTTTGAGTGTCCCGAGAATGAGAAGGGAGGACAGAGAGATGCATACGTAGCTCGGTCGAAAGAAACAGAAGCACAAGAACCTGTGGAAAAAAAATGCACCAGAGATAAGAGAAGCTTTAATGATGAGCAAAGTCTTGATGAAACCAACCAAGGAGACTATTGAACTAGCACAAGGAAAAGCCTTGTTTAGGATTGTTTGCAAGGCTGAAGGAAAGTGTTGCAAAGTGGTGATTGATAGTGGAAACAATGACAATCTAGTTTCCACAGAAATGGTGGAAAAACTCGGATCAAAAAGGTTGAAGCACCCAAAACCATATAAAGTATCATGGCTGCAAAAATGTCACCAATTGTTGGTGAGTGATCAGAGCAATGTGGAGTTGCAGATAGGCCGATACAAGGATAAGGCAGTTTGTGACATCATGCCAATGAATGTATGCCACCTTCTTTCAGGACGACCTTGGCAATTTCATAGGAAAGTGGTGCATGATGGAGAGGACAACACCTACAAGTTTGAAAAGGAAGGTGTCAAGCATACTCTTGTACCATTGAAGGAGGAGAGTACAACTAGGACAAGTGGCTCAAAAGCACTGTTGTTGGGAGGAAAATAATTTATGCAACAAATAGAGAAAGAAGAGGTTAGTTATGCGGTGGTCTGCAAACCAAAGGTAATACTTCTGCACACTGAAATTGCAAATTTACTTGTTGAGATTCAAGAGATGTTGCATGAGTTTAGTGATATCGTGGTAGATGATTTGCTAAGTGAGTTTCCACCTAAGAGAAGTATCAATCGTCACATAAACCTGATACCAGGAGAAAGCCTTCTGAATAGAGTTTCTTACTGAATGACACCCAAGGAGAATGAGGAGATAAGGAAACAGGTTCAAGGACTATTGGACAAAGAGTTGATAAGGGAGAGCTTGAGTCCATGTGTTGTTCCTGCAGTACTTAGTCCAAAGAAAGATGGAGAATGGAGGATGTGCATAGGTTCCAGAGAAATAAACAAGATCACGATCAGATACAAAATTCCATTACCACGGATGGATGACATGATGGATTGTTTGAGTGGAACAACCTACTTTTCAAAGGTTGATTTGAAGAGTGGTTACCATCGGATATGGATCAGAGAATGGGGTGAGTGGAAGGCAGCTTTCAAGACCAATAAAGGACTATATGAATGGTTGGTCATGCCATTTGGACTAACAAATGCACCAAGTACCTTCATGTGGTTGATAAATGAGGTCTTGAAGGAGTCCGTCGGTAAGTTTGTTATTGTTTATTTTGACGATATTTTGATTTTTATCCAAACAAAGGAAGAACACCTTAGGCATGTAAGGTATGTTCTAGAAATGTTGCATGTTAGGTCCCTATAATACTAATGATTCCCCCATTACTATTGTCATTGTAGCCCTTATTGTTATTGTTGTGCCCCTATTGTCCCCATATTGTTATTATTGTGCCCATAGAAGCCCACTATTGTTATTGTTGTGCCCTTATATTATTATTGTTATGTCGGCTTTGATTATATTGTGACCCATTAGACTCCTATATATAGAAAGGAGGTTTTGTCATTTGTTTCATCCAAGAATTGTTCATTTGTGTATTGTTAAAAGGAGGTTTCCCCTCAAAGAGGCTGATTTCTAAGGCGTTTGTGCATCTTTCTTTTCTATCTTTTTGTGAGTTGGTTTCATAACATTTGGTATCAGAGCTTTGGATTCTAGGGTTTCGCTACTCCAAACAAGTCATCGTGGAATTTTCGCTATAATTTTTTTTTGCGACGTTTCAAAAGCTAAAACAAAAACCCATTTGAGCCGAAATCGGTCTGAACCTCAGGTCTGAATTTCAGATCTTGTCTCGCTATATTTTCGGAGATATGATATGAGGAAGTTAGGGTTTTTGCAGACTCCTGAATTACATTCCAAACAGGTGACCTTAGGAAAATCGTCATAACTTTCTCTCTGAGCATCATATTGAAATTTCGTAAGAAGTTACCAAAAGAGGACGGATTGTAGTTTTTTTGTATCTTTAGCAAATCTGAAGGTCGAAACAGTGAAACGACAAGTTCGCTCTACTTAAAAATTATATAATCAGGTCATCTTGGGAGATTGGGCATAACGCTTTCTTGGATAATATAATTTTGATTAGACTAGTGGCATTGGAAAGAGGACTCAGAGGGCTACCGTAAGAAGCAATTTCATACCTTGGATATCCGCAATTAAAGAGATGCAATGGATTCAATATCGAGCTTCTACAAAGCGAAAAAGGTTGTGTTGTCTTTTTAAATTTTTGCATAATTTGGGTTGAAAAATCAGTTTTGTTAAACACACACATGGCAGCAACAGAATATTAAAGATAAGCAGGAGAGTACACTTATTATTAACAAATGATATATATTTATAGTACATGGTGTGACCCTTGGATTCATATTCCAAGTGGTCTCTTGGACTCCTTTTGGTTATTCAGCTTCCACACCAACCCTTAGAGGATTAGGCGTCCAACATTCCCCCCCTTAATCCGAAGGGTTATGTATGAGTCCAAGAAGAGAGCTGTAATAAAAAATGTGCAAAAATGCATGGGAGCACTAAACTGAATGTGCTCTCTGAAATGTTGGTATAAAGGGAGGTGGTTTAAGGATGACCACCAACACTGAAATGCTTAGTGCAGTTCCCAGAACTCTTCCATGTCTGGCATGAAGCTCAGGTCTTCTGCTAGAGGAAGTGCTCCTGATGTTTTGAAGAGGGAAACCTTCAACCAATAAAGGGAGGTCTCAGCCTGTGATGGTTTAAGGATGACCAACAACTCTGGAATGCTTAATGCAATTCCTGGAACTCTTCCGAAATTGGAAAGAAGCTGAAGTATTCTGCTAGAGGAAGTGTCCTCAATTCTTTGAAGAGATGTCATCGATTGAAGGCATTCTTAGGGGCATCTTTGTCTATGGCTACAACTCTGAATCTGGTATGGCAGGTTGTGGCTCAGGCTCGCTTGATGTGGCTTTGAAGCTTGTAGATGACCATCATTTCCCCCCTGTCAGATACAAGGTGAGATGATGGAGAAAACTCAACTGCAAGACTGTTCAATACTCTAGAACAAGTTTTGACATGTGACTGGAATATCTTCTTGGCTATTGATGCCCATTTCCAAGAAGCGATCCATCCAAGATGAATCTTTGTTCTTGCAGGAGGTTTGTTTTTGAAGCATTTGTTTCAAGAATGGTTGGTTTTATGACAGTGCTTACATGGATGAAGATCAAAACAGTGATCTTTCATATGGCCAACTCCATCACAGTGTTGGCATTTCACAATCTGTTGCTGTGGAAGAGGGGCAAAATCTGGAACAGCTGGAGGTGAACTGTCATGAAGGAATCCAACACTCTAAAACTAAATGGGCTTTGAGTAGTCTTGAATGTGAAAGGACGCATCCTTGTCATATCCAAGACCAGTCGTGTGCTTGTTGTGGACAATTTCTTCCCAAGGTCTGATGATGGGCTTGGGAAGTGCAAACTGAACTTCTGAATCTGCATGTAACGTTGTTGCTTTATTGGGTACTAAATCTGAATGAGCTTCAACAATATTGACATGATGTTGATGGGTGGTTGTTTCAATGTTCTGAACAAAAACAGGTTCAGAATGATGTCTATTTTGATGTAGCTCTTTTTGCTGTAGATGTGATTCAATATACAAAAAATCAATTTCGTCTTGTACATTTTGCAAGCAAGTTTGAATGTTAAAAAGAGTTTCCTTACTGACTTTTACCATCCCATCAACAGTGGACAAGATTAGACTATTGAATGACTATAATGCATCATCAATTTTCTCCATTTCATAACAATATTGCACGGATATCTCACACAATGCCAAATATCTATGACTTTCAAGAATATAAATAGTTCCCAATGCTTATGAACATTTGAACTCTTTCGTTCCCAAAAATCCTCCAACATCTTCACTTTCAAAGCAGAAATGATGGCTATCAAAACTTCAACAACTATAGCACCATTTCATGGACAGGACTTGAATGCTCATATATAAATGCTTTGACTAGGGTACGAACCAATATTCTCTGATCTTGCCACTTTCTTCAAATAAAATAATTTGCCCTCAATACTCATATATCACACATAATTTATGGAGAGCTAACAACGCATATGCCAGAATGCAATATATAAAGAGTCAACAATACCTCCAGTATTCCAATAAGAATGTCGAACACAACAATGACCCACTTGTAGGAGCTAAACGCCAATGAAAGGATTATTCTGGGAACTGCATCAAGGGACCAGAGTGTGAACCAAAGTATTAGGGACCGGAGTGTGAATTGAGAGTCGAGGGTGCAGGAGTCGAAGGAGGTAATACCACAGAGGAGTAAGCAATGATATAATGATATATTGTAACGGGAGTGAGAGCTGGAATATTGTAAGAGAATTGAGCAGTGGTATATGGAACCGAGCACAACACTGAGCCACGAACAGTCACGTTGGATCCATGATTCAGAAGCTCAGCATATAACTTAACTCGATGGACTGACACTGCGACAAAATGGAAGAATATCAGTGTTCTTGAAATTATCAATTCTAATGATCTGTGTTGTACAATCATCCAATCTAGTCAAAAAGACTAAAACCCATATCCTCTTCAGACTCTTCCTCTGGCTTAGGTTTCTTTTCCTCTTCCTTTGGAGCAGCTGCAGTAGGAGCAGCTTCTGTAGCATCGGCAACTGGGGCAGCAACAACTGCAAACTTGCTTGGATCCTTCAAATACTCCATAACTTTCTCGGCCAGTGTAACCGTTTGATGATAGCATGTGGAATATCTACAATTGTGGGATAATTGATCGCCAAAGAAAGAGTTGTCACAGTAGAAATACTAGCAGCAAATTTCTCTATTAAATCATCCTTTTTGAGATCAAGAACTTCAGGATCAAATACTAATCCATTGTTGTATACAGACTACACAATCAATCCATAGGAAAATGGTCGAATGCCAAGATTTGCTAACAAAGTTGCCCCGGAAGAACCAACCTTGTCTCCTTTCTTAATAAGCTCCGTGGGTGTTATAATTTCAACAATACCTTTGTTAAGAGTTTACTGCACCACCAGTGTAGCTCGAATTCGCTAATACAAATGCCCAAAAAAATAATGGAGAATGGGAAAGGCACAACCTCTTCCCCTGGTCTAGCTAATAACTCCTCTCAAGAATTTTGGATGTAAGCAAACACTACAGAATTATTTAGGGCTCAAAAAATTCAAATGCAAATGCGCCACCGTTTCCACTGGCTCGATTGAAGTGAATCACAAAGTTGGGCAGAGACATTCGTCAAGTAACTTGATGAGAGTGATTATGAGGTCAATACTCAATTTGATGAATCCCAGGTGATACAACATAAATTATTTGCTCTAATTGCAATTACAAAGCACCATGGCGAATTCGAAAAGCATAGAATTTCATCAAGCTGTGTATTTATCGTGTTAAAGACGACAACACAAGGGAAAATAAGTCAATGTAAAGCTAAAACCCTTGCATCTGTTCGATCGCACCAATTCAAAGTGCTTCACTGTCGATTTTATCCTGATAGGAATGGATCAGTACACATAATTTTATGGGGAGTGAAAGATCTTTTGACCTTCTTTTGAGATTATGCATCATAAATCTCCCTTGCAATGTTTTTATCTATTGAGAATATGCATCGTTGCAATGTGTTCATCTGTTGAGAATATGCATCGTAAAGATTCCCTTCAGAAAACCTTGCAATGTGTTCGAACGAATGGTTCCATCCGCCACTACATCCACCTGCGAAATGGACACATTGTTCTGGAAAGCGCCTGCAGAATGGACTGAATACCACGACTAATGCCAGCAACAAAGCAGTGTGTCAAAGAGCATACAGAATGGCAGAGAGCGTTTCTGGAATCCACTGGAGCCAGGGAGTAGGCGTAGATTTCAGAGCGTTAAAGTAGGCATAGCCTGAGGAGACAGCTTGGATGGCAAATGATTTCATGCAGGAGCGGTTATGGAAGACAACATCTGTTGTACAGTTATGCCGTTAGGTAGCTCAGGAGAGAGAACAACCAAATTTTTAGGTAAAGGAGCATCCAGAGCAGAGAAGAACTGAAGTTTCAGTGATGCAGTTTCGAAAGGCACAAAACCGATAAGGAGAAGTGCTCATATCTACAAAGGCCACAAAACAATGGCTCAAATTTGAGCAGGGCAGGAGAAGGCCCACTCTGATACCATGTTAAACGCACACATGGCAGCAACAGAATATTAAAGATAAGCAGGAGAGTACACTTATTATTAACAAATGATATACATTTATAGTACATGGTGTGACCCTTGGATTCATATTCCAAGTAGTCTCCTGGACTCCTTTTGGTTGTTCAGCTTCCACACCAACCCTTAAAGGATTAGGTGTCCAAAAAGTTTGAAGTTCAAAGGGCATAGTGAAGCATAATTATCATTAATTGATGCCTTGAAGAAAGAAAATGGAAACACATAGTAAGCAACCTGAAAGCTCTAGCATGACTCATGAAGAAGAGGAAGAAATGCAACATGATATATCAAAATTACAAGACCAATTGTAACAAATTTCACTCTCACAAAAGGTAACAGAAGCTAAGATTGGTGGTTTAAAGAAAAGCGTGGAAGCTAAGATGAATGGCATGGATGCTAAGATGGATGGTATAGAAGAAAAATTGAAAGGTGAAATGGAAGATATGAAGATAGATTTGACTAAGTTGCTACAAATAATGCTTACTAATGGTGAAAGGGTAGTAAAGGAAACTCATGATGAGAACAAAAGAAATGTTAATCATGATTTCATAAACTCTAATGTTGGATTGAAGACCCACCATGTTCCAAAGATTGATATGAGGAAGTTTGATGGCAAGGATCCCGTAATATGGATACTATAGATGGAGCAATATTTCGATCTCCATGATGTGTAAAACACAAAAAAGGTACGCATTACAACTTTATATTTGGAACCAAATCAGTTTGTATGGTATCGATGGCTTTTCTCTCGTAAACAAATTGTCACTTGGGCAATTTTTACAGAAGAGATAGCACATTATGAGGATACAAAAAGAAACACTTTTTTAAGTCAATTGATAAACCTCAAACAAAAGGGTTCAATGATGGAGCACATTGAGGACTTCCAAAAATTGAATATAAGGGTAAAAGATATTCCAGAGGAGCATAGGATTGATGTGTTCATATGGGACTTTAAAGGATAACATCCAACATGAGGTTCGCCTTTGGGAACCTGACTCATTGGAGAAGGCATTCAGGTTGGCAAGAAAAATGGAAAGCAAAATTATGGCAACAAGGAAGCCTACCACTCACAACTATAAGGATGGAAGTATTGTTTACCCTAACCTTCCACAACCTAAAAGCTTGACACCCCAACAATTTGAAGAAAAAATAGCAAAAGAGATTTGTTACAGTTGTGATAGCAAATACACTAAAGGTCATAAGTGTGCTGAGAAGAAATTATTTTACATAGATTGTGAAGAGGAGGAAGAAAAGGAACAAGAAACTTAAAAAGAAAAGGATATACACCAAGAACAAACCCTAGAGAAAAAAGAAAGGAATCCAACCATATCTTGTAATGCATTGGCCGGAATTACCACTCCTCAAACTATTAAGATAGAAGGACATATCAAGAAGAAAAAGGTAATAGTGTTGATTGATTCGGGCAGTACCCATAATTTTA
>APFE030559515.1:322523-352057 GCA_000404065.3 Pinus taeda
GAAAGAACAACGAGGCATAATTGCACAATTATGTTCGTTAGAGGTTCCCACATCAAAATCATCTATTTCTCCAGATCTCCAAAAAAATTTGGACAATCATTCCAAGGTATTTGAGATTCCCAAAGGTCTCCCACCTATTCGTGATCATGATCATGCTATTCATTTGATTCCAGGAAATGTTCTTCCAAACATCAGGCCTTACATATATCCCTGTGCCCAAAAGAGTGAAATTGAACATATGGTTGCAGAAATGCTAGAGGTTGGTATAGTTCAACCTAGTCAAAGTTCTTTCTCTGCTCCAGTAGTATTGGTGCACAAGAAGGATGGATCATGGTGCTTGTGTTTGGATTATAGGGAGCTCAACAAGCTCACTATTAAAGATAAATTTCCCATTCCTGTCATTGACAAACAATTGGATGAATTGCATGGATCAATTTACTTCACCAAGTTGGATCTTCGTTCAGGATATCATCAAATCAGAATGAAGACTGAATACATTCTAAAAACAACATTTAGAACTCATGAAGGTCATTATGAATTTTTGGTCATGCCTTTTGGCCTTACTAATGCACCTTCTACATTTCAAGGTTTGATGAATTCCATTTTCAAACCCTTCCTTAGAAAATTTGTGTTAGTATTTTTTGATGATATATTAATTTATAACAAGTCTTGAAAGGATCATGTTCAACATGTTGACAGGGTGCTCAAACTATTGGAGGAGAAACAATTATATGCAAAAATCTCCAAATGTTTCTTTGGAGTAAAAGAGTTGGAATATCTGGGTCATATTGTATCTCATCAAGGTGTTAAGGTAGACCCTAGAAAAATTAAATCCATTAAGGAATAGAAAATCCCTGCATCCATAAAGCATCTGCAAGGATTTCTCAGGTTGACCGGGTATTATCGGAAGTTTGATAAGAATTATGGGAGAATAGGAGCACCTATAACAACATTATTGAAGAAAGAAGCATTTTTATGGACTCCAGAAGCAACAAAGGCCTTTGAACATCTTAAAGAGGCAATGTGCCAAGCACTGGTCTTAGCTACGTCGGACTTTACAGAAACCTTTATTGTGGAATGTGGTGCCTCGATAAATGGAATTGGTGTTATTTTAATGCAAGAAGAAAGACCCATTACTTTCAAAAGTCATCCAGTCAAAGGAAAGTATTTACACAAAGCTATTTATGAGAAGGAAATGTTGGAAATACTACATGCACTTAAGAAATGGCGATCCTACCTAATGGGAAGACACTTCAAGGTAAAAAAGGATCATGATAGTCTTAAATACTTTTTAGAAAAAATATTATCTTCAGAAGAGCAGCAAAATGGGTCACAAATATGTTAGGTTATGACATTGAAATCATATACAAAAAGGGAAGAAGAATGTTGTGGCAGATGCACTCTCAAGAAAGGATGAGGATGTGGAAGCATTGCTTTGTGCCATTTCTATTATCCAACCAAATTTGATAAACGAAGCAATGGATGAATGGAAGAATGATGAAGAAGTGTGGGCACTCATTCAAAATTTACAACAAGATCTGAGTACATCTGATACATTTCACTGGAAAAATGATTCGTTATGGTACAAACATCGCTTATACCTATGTCAGAATTCCCAACTCAAACAAAATATTCTTATGGAATGGCACGCCTCTCCCTTAGGAGGGCACTCGAGATTTTTAAAAACTTACCACAAGGTTAAGAAGGAATTTTTTTGGGCTGGCCTTAAATCTGATATTCAAAAATTTGTGGCGGAATGTTTGGTTTGCCAACAAAATAAAGTTGAAACAATTAAGACCACGGGGCTATTACAACCTTTATCCATTCCAAGTCAATGTTGGGAGGAGGTTTCAATGGATTTTGTCACATGTTTACCCAAGTCTGAAGGAAAGAGTGTCATCAAGGTGGTAGTTGAAATACTTACCAAGTATCCACACTTTTGTGCATTATCTCCTTCATTTAAAGCCAATACAGTTTCTACTGCATATATGGAAACAATTCAAAAGTTACATGTAAATCCAAAGATTATTGTAAGTGACAAAGATCCCATTTTCACTAGAAACTTTTGGACAGAATTATTTTCTTGTCTTGGTACTCAGTTAGCTCATAGCTCATCTTATCATCCTCAATCTGATGGGAAAACTAAGATAGTAAACAAATGCTTTGAAGGATATCTTCGTTTCTTTGTATCTGCTAAACAGGCACAATGGGTCAAATGGTTGCCTTTGGTTGAATGGTAGTATAACACTTCCTTCCATACTGCGGTGAAAATGACCCCATTTATGGCACTTTATCGATATCACCCGCCATCCATCACATCATATTTAAGAGAAAATTCTAAGGTTCAAGCAATGGAAGATCACATCGAGCATCAACAACAAGTTCTCCAACTCTTAAAGGATAACCTAACTTTGGCACATAATAGAATGAAACAACAGGCAGATCAACATCGCAACAAAAGAAGTTTTAATATAGGTGACTGTGTATTTCTACGGCCACAACCATATAAACAAATGTCCCTCAAGCAAGCTAAGAAGGATAATAAATTATCACCAAAGTATTATGGTTCGTACAAGGTGTTACAAAATATTGGTACTATGGCATACAAATTAGAGCTTCCTGCAACTTCCCGAGTGCACCCAGTTTTCCATGTTTCATGCTTAAAGAAGGTTATTAGTGACAAGCTCCTAGTTCAAACAATATTACCAAAACTTGATGAGGAAGGAAAAATCATATTGGAACCTGAAGCAGTCATAGAAAAAATAACTCGACAGCTACGAAATCGATCAATTTCGGAGTATCTTGTCAAGTGGAAGAACTTACCCGCTGAAGATTCCACATGGGAGGATGAGAAATTTATACAAAAGCATCCATAACTACTCAAGCGTTGAGGACAACACTTTTTTGAAGGAGAGGGGCATGTTAGGTCCCTATAATACTAGTGATTCCCTCATTATTGTTGTCATTGTAGCACTTATTGTTATTGTTGTGCCCCTATTGTCCCCATATTGTTATTATTGTGCCCCATAGAAGCCCATTATTGTTATTGTTGTGCCCTTATATTATTATTGTTATGTCGGCTTTGATTATATTGTGACCCCTTAGACTCCTATATATAGAAAGGAAGTTTTTTCATTTGTATCATCCAAGAATTGTTCATTTGTGTAATTTAAAGGAGGTTTCCCCCTCGAAGAGGCTGATTTCTAAGGCATTGATCTTTCTTTTCTATCTTTTTGTGAGTTGGTTTCATAACATTGCAGCAATAGAAATTGTTGGTTAACCTAAATAAATTTACTTTCATGACGTCTGAGTCGATATATTTAAGCTTTTTCATTTCAAAGGATGTACTGAAAATGGACTCGAAGAAAATAGAGACACTTGTAAGTTGGCATTCACCTAAGAACATTTTCGAAGTTAGGAGTTTCATGGCTTAGATAGCTTCTATTGGAAGTTCATCAAGAATTTCAGTGGTATTTGTGCACCCATCGTTGAAACAATCAAGAAAGATAGACAACCATTTTGTTAGACAGCAACAAAGAAAAATTTCCAACTCTTGAAGAAGAAGATGACTGAGAAACTGGCGTTGAAGCTACCTGACTTCAATCAGATTTTCCAAGTCAGATGTGATGTCATTGGAACAACCATTAGAGCAGTGTTGAGTCAAGAAGGTAGACTTGTTGCATATTTCAGCGAGAAGTTGAATGATTCAAAACAGAAATACTCCTCTTATGACAAGGAATTCTATGTGGTGGTTCAATGTTAGAATTAAATTTCTAAATTGTTGTTTGACTGATAACATACACCAAATGATTTATGAATGTAATATATATTATTAATTAATAAAATTTGAATGATGATTACAAGGCTGAGGCGATGTGCTCCTTAAATAGGAGTTGACTGGCCATGCCTAATCAGAGAGACATGTCCTTTGGGGACTAATGTCTCTTCATTTAGCTAATTATTTGTTAATTAATTGATCATAATTAATATTGTATTTATTTAAATAATATTTAAATAATATTTTAATTAATTGTTATGAATTTTAAGTTCATAACATTTCCTTCCCCTTAAGATGCTTTGTCCTCAAATCATAGGTAGGCCTGGGTGTTGATGCAAGAAATGTTCTGATTCCCAAGATGAATATTCCTCTGGTAACCTCTTCCATTTGATGAGGTAATTCTTTATTGTCTTGGCACATAAAACCTTTTCTCGGGTAGCGATTATACCTTCAAGTTCAAGGACTATTCTTCCTTATTCAACAGTATCTGGTATTTCTATTTGTGCTATTTGGTTTTTCCCTAATACTCTTTTGAGACTTGATACGTGAAAGGTATTATGGATTTGGCAGTTGTCTGGTAACTTTAACCCATAAGCTACACTACATATCTTTTTGATTATCTGATACGGTCCATAATATTTAGGTGACAAATTATTCTTCCCTTGTTGTTTTAGTGAAATTTTCTTATAATGTTGGAGTCTAACAAAGACCCAATCTCCCTCCTCGAACTCTCTTTCAAAGCGGTTTTGGTCAGCTTGTTGTTTCATTCTATTACGAGCCATGGTTAGAATTTATTTTTGTAATTTTATGATCCTTTTGCTTTCTCCTAGCTGGTCTTTAACTATTGGTACCCTAGAATCAAGGAATGCAAAGTCCTTCCACCTGGGTGGCTCGTAACCATATAAAGTTTGGAAGTGTGTCATCTTAGTTGACGTGTGGTACGTGGTATTATACCACCATTCTGCAAAGTGTAGCCACTGTGTCCATTTGTTTTGTTTATCTGTAATGTAACAACGAAGACATGTTTCCAAGCATTTATTAATGATTTTGGTTTTGCCATCTATTTGGGGATGATAGACCAAACTCAAGTTGAGGGATATTCCAGATTGATGGCAGAATTGCTTCCAAAATTTTCCCTTAAACCTTACAGCTCTACCGCTGACAATGGCCTTAGGAAACCCGTGTAGTTTGTAAACATTTTTACAAAACACATCAGCGATTTGTTCAGTTGTGTCAGTCTTTTTAATAGCCATAAAGTGGGCATATTTAGTGAACCTGTCGACTACTACAAACATTTTATCATTTCCGTCAGATGCAAGTAGTCCTTCAATAAAATCCATCGAAATCTCCTCCCACTTATGATTTGGAACGTGTAATGGATGTAGCAATCTTGGAGTTGGAACATTTTCTCTCTTGTTTCTTTGACAGATATCACATTCTGCAACATATTTCTAAATCTCCTTGCTCATACCCTTCCAATAGAATGACTGCCGAATGTTGCATTAAGTCTTGTAGAATCCAACATGTCCGGCTGCTGGTGAATTGTGAGACTCTTTTAGTATTTTCACCTTAAATTTGGATGCGGGATTTAGGTAAATTCTACCTTTGTATCATAAGATGTCATTCTTCCACTCGAAGTTGGTATATTAACTAATATCCTTAATCATGGAGTCACAATCCTCATCCTTGGCATATTCGGCTCGTATTTTGTCCAACCATTATGGAACAACTATCATGGCGGCACATGTTGTGTGGTCGTCATCCTTACGTGAGAGGGAATCAACAACGACATTCTCCTTTCCTTTCTTGTGTAATATTTCTAAAACGAAGGCTAACAACTTCTCCATCCACTTCTATTGTTTTGTTGATAATGTCTTTTGCTGAAGTAAAAATTGAAGACTGTTGTGGTCGATGTGGATTGAAAATTTACTTTCAAGAAAATATTGGCGCCATTTTGTCAAAGCGTGTATGATGGCGAGCATCTCCTTTTGGTATATTGATTTTAAGCCTTCTCGTTTATTAAGATTCCTGTTGTCAAATTTTATAGGGTGGTT
This sequence comes from Pinus taeda, assembly GCA_000404065.3. Classification (NCBI taxonomy): domain Eukaryota; kingdom Viridiplantae; phylum Streptophyta; class Pinopsida; order Pinales; family Pinaceae; genus Pinus; species Pinus taeda. The sequence continues at coordinate 328,356 of APFE030559515.1, forward strand.
GTCCTGCATTAATACATCTCCAATTCCAAAACCAGAAGCATCACATTCTACTACGAATGGTTTTGAAAAGTCGGGAGTTGCTAGTACTAGTGTGGTTGACATTACTTCCTTCAATTTCTTAAAACACTTGTCTTCTTGGTCATTCCACTGAAAAGCATTTTTCTTTAACAAATTGGTGAGAGGTGCTATCAAATGTGCATAGTTTTTTATAAATCTTCTGTAATACCTTGTTAAACCTAAAAAACCCCTTAGCTTAGATACATTCTTGGGTTTGGGCTATTCTTTTATTGCCTTGATTTTGTTGGGATCCACTTGGACTCCTTCCCTCGATATAATATGTCCTAGGTATTCAACTTCATTTTGCCCAAACGTACTCTTTGATATCTTGGTGTAAAACTGGTTCTTTTCCAAGACAAACAACACTTGTTCTAGATGTTTGAGATGTTCTTTCCACGTGTTACTGTAGACTAGAATATCATCGAAGAAAACTAATACAAACTTCCATAGATAAGAGTGAAAGAGCTCATTCATGGTTTCTATGAAGGTGGTTAGTGCATTTGTTAATCCAAATGGCATGAACTTGAACTCGTAATGCCCTTCATGAGTCCTAAATGTTGTATTTTCGACGTCTTCTAACCTTACTCGTATTTGGTAGTAGCCTGATCTTAGATCTAACTTGGAAAAATATTTTGCACCGTGTAATTCATCTAGCATTTCATCAATGAACGGAATCGGAAACTTATTTTTAATAGTGATTTTGTTTAATCCTATGTAATCTATACATAATCGGAAGGATATGTCCTTTCTGACCAATATTACGAGTGCAACGTATGGACTTCTACTCTTTGTAATGATTCCATGCTTCAGCGGGTCTTGAATTAAGCATTCTATTTATGTCTTGTGATGATGGGGATAACGATATGGCTTAACATTAATTGGTGTTGAGTCTGGTTTGACTTCGATAATGTGTTCAATTTGCCTTTCTAGGGGTAACTTCATTGGTAGATCTTGGAAAACCTTCTCGTATTTCTGAATCAAGGATGAAATTTGTTATGTTTGATGAGTCCCTTCTATTGATAATAACTCCAACTATTGACATTGTGCGACAAATGTTGGTGCCCCCTTGCGAATAAGTTTCTTCATCTATTGAGCGGAAATGACTTGAGTTGGTGGCGCCTGAAACCCAAACAACTTATATTTCCTTCCATCCCATTTGAATTTAATGAACTGCTTTATGTGATTTGCTGAATATGTGCCTATTGTTCTTAACCATTGTACACCCAAAACAACATCTACTCCTCCTAGGGGAATCGTATGAAAACTGGACTCCATTGCATAGTCGCTTAATTGCAACTTAACCTTATGGCACTTGCCCACTCCATCTATATGTTTTCCATCTGCTACCATAACTTTTAATTCTTCTACCGGGTAAGTAAAGATGTTCAATATTTTTGCAACATTGACATCTACAAAGTTTTGTGTACTTCCTGATTCTACTAGAATGATAACGCTTTGCTTCTTTATGTGACCTTTAAGCTTCAGTTTTTGCACTTGAGTTATCCCTGTGATGGCTTCTAAGGAAATTCGTGGCATATCTTCTTCTGATTCTGGACTAGGGTTTGCATTTTCTTCATTGTCCTCTTCATTAGAGCTGTCTTCTAAAGATTCCTCTTCTTGTTCAACTTCACAGTTGTACAATTTTTGTGTTGCGCGCTTGTGTCTCGCATAATACTTGTCTCTGCACTTCCAGAATTTTCCATCCTTTTTCCTTTCGAAATTAGGTTGTTGTTTTCATTCATTTCGCAATGGTGGTGGCATGTACTTGCTAGTATTCTCTGACGAGGGTTTATATGCCTTCCCCTTGGAATAGCTATTAGTTTTGTCATTACTGGCATATGGTTCTTTGTGAAGTTTATATTTATGCTCGATAATTATGGCTACATGCCTAGCCTCCTCAATGGTTTTGGGTTTATGCAATTTTAATTCTTCGCGAATGCAATCTTTAAGACCACAGCGATACATTTTTAGCAGCTCCTCATCTGAAAACCCTCTCTGCCTTATTGCTAATACTTTCCATTCATGAGTGTATTCACTCACTGATCCTTTTTACTTCAAGTGAACAAATCTCTTGTAGACGTCATCCTCCTCCTCGTCATGAAACCTTTTTAGCAGGGCGTTTTTAAAGTTTTTCCAATTGAACGAGCAACCCGTACATTTAGACGACCAACATAAAAATCAATCATACTCTTCTGCTTCTAAGTAGTTGGATGCAATCATGACCCTTTCTTGCTCGCCGAGTGGAGGATTTGCTAAAAAAATGGCATCCATATTATTCACCCATACGACAGCGCCTTTAAAGTTCTTACCATCATACTTAGGTAATTCATTTTTTATTTTAAGATGGTTCCTTTCGAAAGATTTAGTGTAATATTGGCATTCTTCGAAGTGAATTTGTGGTATTTGTTGCTTCTCATGCCTTAGAAACTCATGCTCTAGAGAAGTCTCACCTTCCGAAGTCTTGGTACTCTATGTAGCTAAAGGTGGATCAGTCTCTCCGAAGTGTCGGCTCATCAAGTTTTTTAAGTAAGAGATATCATTGGCCATCTGGTCCTGCTTACTAACTGACTTCTCTATGTTGTCTAAGTGTTTATTTGACTTGTTGAATCATTGTTGTTGCTTTTAATTTTGTTTCGCTTTTTCTTGAAAACCCATTTTTTTTTTTTATATATATTTATACAAATAATTATTTTTTATTTGTTTATTTTTTTATATAACCACAACTATATATTATATAGTTTTTTTTAAATAATCGATTGATCGAATTTTATTTTATTTTTAAAGTTGAACCAACATTACGGTGCGCTTGGTCACGTTCGTTGATCTTGACTGTGACCTCTGGTATTACCGCGTGTTAACCCTGGCCCGTCTGTTGACAACCTGAGCCACAATTGCAAACACTGGAACGATCAAACGATTGCACGGTCACGGCAGGCTGTATTTGAACCCAGAGACGCTTGCCACAGAGCCACGGGAGAAAACACGCAGACATTGGATGTATCACGATTAGTCGTTCCTTTCATTGGTCAACCTGGAAACTGCGGATGCAACCCAATTTAGTCTGCAATAGTGAAACAGCCGAACAGGCTGAAAATGGGAGGCCGGTAGGGCCTGACAGCCAACAGGTTGTCTTGGGTGTCACCAAAAGGAGTCTGACTCTGATACCACTGTTAGAATTAAATTCCTAAATTGTTGTTTAATTGATAACATACACCAGATGATTTCTGAATGTAATAAATATTATTAATTGATAAAATTTGAATGATAATTACAAGGTTGAGGCAATGCTCCTTAAATAGGAGTTTGGCCATGCCTGATCAGAGACACATGTCCCTTGGGGACTAATGTCTCTTCATTTAGCTAATTATCTGTTAATTAATTGATTATAATTAATAATGTATTTATTTTAAATAATATTTTAATATTTTAATTAATTGTTATGAAATTTTAAGTTCATAAAATTCAAGCTTTAAAGCATTGGAGACATTATTTGGTGCCCAGGGAGTTTGTTTTGTTCTCTGATAATTTTGCATTACAGTATATAATGCAGCAACACAAGTTGAACCATAAGCATGCCAAGTGGGTGCAATTCCTACAAAGTTTCACCTTTGTTCTAAAGCATGTGAGTGGGCAAGAGAACAAGGTAGTTGATGCTTTTAGCCAAAGGAGTTTGATTATGTAGGACTGCCATGTACAAATTTTGGGCCTTGATTATTTGAAGGACTTGTATGAGGATGATGTTGATTTTCGAGAGGCCTTTGAAGCATGCAAGAACCCCGTGAGCAGAGATAGCATCCCATGGAGGAATTTTATGTTGCAGGATGTTTTTATGTTAAAGAACAGTTAATTATGTATCCCTCAATGCTCAATGAGACAGAACCTAATGCAAGAAAAGCATAATGGAGGATTGGCAGGGAATTTTGGTGTGGAAAAGACACTTGGACATCTAGAACATTTCTATTTATGGACAAAGATGAGGACAAATATGCATAAATATGTGAACAAATGCAGAGTGTGTCAACATGCAAAAGGGACGAGTCAAAATGCTAGATTGTATACTCCTTTGCCCATTCCCAACAGACCATGGGACTCAGTGAGTATGGATTTTGTTTTGAGTTTACCAAGGATGCATCGAGGTAAGGATTCTATACTTGTAATTGTGGACAAATTTACAAAGATGGTTCATTTTATCCTGTGTTGCAAGACTAGTGATGCTACACATTTGGCTCATTTGTTTTTCAATGAGATTGTCTGATTACATGGCTTGCCAAATAATATAACCTCTGACATGGACACCAAGTTCATTGGGCATTTTTGGAGGATTGTGTAAGAAGCTTGGAACAAAATTGAACTTCAGTTCAACCTATCATCCACAATCTGATGGGAAAATAGAAGTTGTGAACAAGAGTCTCAGAAACATATTAAGGAGCCTTGTGGGAGAGCATCCCAAGCAGTGGGATCGTGTGTTATCTCAAGTTGAATTTGCATACAATGATTCTCCAAATAGGAGCACAGGGAAGAGTATGTTTCAAATCTTGTATAAAATGCACCCTAGAGGAGTTTCTGAGTTGAGAGATTTGAGAAAACTTGAGTAGAGGAGTGTTGATGGTGAGGATTTTGTAGAAGTAATGAGTGACTTACATAAGGAGATAAAACAGAAGTTACAAGATAGCAACTAAAAGTACAAACAAAGGGAATATTTAAGTAGATAGGTAGACTTTGAGGTAGGGGACATGGTCTTAGCCCACCTAAGAAATGAGAGATTCCCAAGGGGAGAATATAACAAACTCAAGATGAAGAAAATAGGACCTTGTAGGATACTTAGGAAATTTTCTACAAATGCCTTTAAATTGGAATTACCTATGGCAATAGGTATCTCACCTATTTTCAATGCGGCTGATTTGTATCCCTATCAAGTTGGTGATGAAGGTGCTACTGTAGCAAATGAGAGCATTGGAAAAGTCAGTGAACAGATTCTGATGAAGCAGATGCCTATGGCAAAGAGTACAGAGGCTAAAAGAATTTTGGACACCATAGTTGCAAATCACACCAAGGGAAAAGAGTATCTAGAGTTTTTGGTGAAGTGGAAGGACCGTCTGATGGAGGATTCTGCATGGTGAGGGTTGCAGCTCTACAGAACAAAGGTTGCTCTGTAGAGGACCTTATGAGTAGGATCTCATGAGTTTTTCCTTCCTAGGGAGTTTGATGTAGGAGCATTAGACCGAGCTCGGGATGAAGAATTGGAGCAAAGCTTGAGAATGTGGTGGACTAGCCACATGTTAAGCTAGAAAATCAATTTTGTATTTTTTTTGTTGGAATTCTAAATACTTAATGTGAATGCAAAATTGAAGTTAGAGAGTTAGAGATAGGAGTTATTTTCCAAATCACTAGTGTCGTTTCGACTTCACTCATTTGGAGGGAAGAGGAAACGAACAATTTCCTTATGTTTCTGAATTAATGTGCCCCTTTTTGTAGTGTTATATGCATGTAAACAGTTGATTCTGAGTAGTGGTTGTTTATGTGTACCCTCTACTGTGACCTTCAAACTATTTTTGCAACATCTCTATTTTGTAAGCAGAATTTGTTCCTCCAATTGAACTGCAGGCCATTAAATTGAGTGAGGTGAATGTTGGACGAGGAGGCGCAGGAGGAGAACATTCTTTGAGTTAGGAGTTGAGCTAGACTGTGGAGGATTCGAGTCTGTAAAGGACCAAATTGTTTTGCCTTCCAAAAGTCTGAAAACTGAGTTTTTTAAGCACTACGAAAATATTCTGCATCGCTTACATGTTTTTAAAAGAGCACTACAAAAATATTTCGTAGCGCCTACAGCGAAAATTTTTGTGCTACGTTTTGGAGTCCAAAATTCCTTTCGGTTTACCCATTGCCACCAATGATGATATTTACAATGAAGGCCCCTTTCTTAAATATAGCCTCAAGCATCTTTACACAAGGAATCATCATCTTTTGATCGTGCCTCATCTAACTAATTAATCATAATTAATATTTATTTAATTTCTATACATAGCATTGCATTCTTCTCACAAAATGATTTTTCCTCAAAGCATAGGTAATGAGGGATGTTGCTGACAAAAATATTCTGATGATGTGGATATTTGTATGGCTTGATGTTGATAGGGTTTGATCCTGACTTGGCTTCAATTATGTGTTCAATTCCCTTTCAAGGGGCATGTGCAAAGGAATATTTTGAAATAATTTCTTGTGTTTTTTAATTAAATTTTGAATCTCAAGTGTTTTTTCGCTAATCAATTTCAAGGACAACATTTCCATCTGATGACATTGCACTATATATGTTGGTGCCCATTTTTAGATCAACCTCGCCATCTGATGGGATGATAAAATTTGATTTTACGGTGGTTGAAAACCACATAACTTATATTTCTATCCTCCCATCTAAACTTTATAAAATGTTTTTTATGGTTGGCAAAGTAAGTTCCTAAGATTTGTATCCATTGGAAACCTAGGACCACCTCCACTCCTCCAAGCAGTACGGTGTAAAATGGGGATTCTAAATTGTAGTCATGAATCTACAATTTAACCTTATGGCATTTTCGTACTCCTTCAATTTTCTTTCTATCTGCTAGCATCACTTTTATATTAGGTATTGGATAAGTGAAAATGTTCAGCCTTTTCGCAATATTTGCATCAACAAAAATGTGAGTGCTTCCTTTATTTATTAGCACCATTATATTGTTCTTTTTTATAAGCCATTTTAACTTTAAGGTTTGGGTTTGGGTTATTCATCTCATAGCTCATAGCGATATTTGTGAAACATTTCATTATCTAAGCCTGGGGAAAGTTGTTGAGAATCCTTAACTTCTTCTATGTTTGATTCTTCACAAACTGAATCATTTGTAACTTCACATTTATATAAGTTCTTGGTATCATATTCATTAAAACATTTGCGTTTGGAGTCACATTTTTTGCCACAATTTTTTAATTTACCTTATTTTATTCTTTGCACCTCCATATTATATTTTCCTCCTCGTAGATGTGGTGGAACACAGTTTGTATTCTCCATGTCAAAAGTTTGGGGAAACCTTCGCCTTGAATATACTCTTTCAACATTTAGCAACATAATTTTTTCAAATTTCTTCTCTGCAACATTTACTTTTCTTCTTTCTTCTTCTAGAGATGTAACATCATGAAGCTTAAGTTCATTCTGGAGGTATGATTTAAGTCTGATGAGGTATGATTGAATAAGGTGCTTTTCTAATAATTCAGGTACCGGTGTAGATAGTGTTTCCCATTCTCTAGTATACTGGTCCACACTTCCCTTTTGTTGTATTTAGGTGAGTTCTGTGAATAAATCTTCTTCCTTGACACCCTAGAACCATCTAAAGAAAGCATCTCTGAATTTACTCCAACTGGTTGCATATGATGATTTCTTTCGCCACATGTACCAATTATATACATCACCTTCAAGTTGCATAGACGCATGTTTGATGTTTTCATCGTCATTGTCAATATTGTAAATCTCAAAATATTCATGTACCTTATTGAGCCATGCTACATTGTGTCTCTAATTACTGTCAAATTTCGATAACTCAAGTTTTTATCTTCGTTGATATGTGACAACTAATGGCTTGAATGAAGGAATTTGGTTTGAAATCAGCATATTTTGAAGATTCATTATATTGTTTTGTGGATCGGGTAGGGTAGATGAATGTGGAGATTCAAGAATTTGATGTGAATCTAACAACACTGATGTATTTAGGTCTTGTTGTTGAGTGGTTGCATTATTTTTTGATTGAAAGATCGAGTTCAACATATTCATCACTTGATTGTGATTATGATCAACTTGGTTTTGCAAGTTTTCATGGTCCTTTTGAATGGCATTATAATTTTGTTGGAGCTAATTTTATATACTCTTTGTTTTATCCTGGAGCTTCATAAAGTTTGGATCACTCTAGTTAAGCCTCTTCTCAAAATCTTCCATTTTTTTACTAAATTCGTTCATTATCATTGTCTGAGTCATTGGTGGTCTTGTGACTATTATGGTGGTGGAAGAGTCATTCGTCGGGAAGGTTTTATTTTTGGATTGTCATGACTACTGCAGTGGTGGATGAGGCATAACAATCAAGGGTTTTGACATGACGGAGAACATTGTTTCAACGAAAGGCAGACCATACAAGCCAAAGGCAGGCGAGTTTGCAATGACACAAGAGCATGGAGGCAAGCATGACGTGGTTCGACTGCAATGGGTTGACCTGCGACCTCAACAAATGAAATAGGCATGGAACACAGGTTGTATGGTGACAAGAAAGTGATGGGGAACACGACCGGGGACATGAGATGTGAGGGTGTAATAGTGGATGGCGTAGCAACAAGTAGATTGCGGAGACAACGAATGAATAGTTACGAACAAAAACAATTAGTTTGGTGGTGCAGCAATCTTGGTTAGAGGATTGAACCACTATGATACCAAATGTTACAAAGATACTCTAATAATGTAAAAAAATAAAACACACACACACACACATATATGAATATGAATGGTGATGTTTACAATGAAGGCCCCTAGCTTAAATATAGTCTTAGGTGCCTTTACACGAAGGGCCTTGATCTTTTGATCATGCTACCTAATTAATAGTAGTTAATATTTATTTAATTTTTATACATTACAATGAGAATTAATACTATATGACATAATGATATTGTTTTATAGACAAACCATTGAAAATCCAAAAGGAGATGAAATTTCAATATTAGTAATGTAAGAACAATATTTTTTTTAATATGAATGAGTAGGTTTTATATTAAATTAGTGCATGGACACAACGATTGAATGGAAAATTTACAATCTGTTCATCATTTTGCATGTCCATAGAACTAAGGACAACTAATAGCATACTAATAAGATGCCAGACTATATCAAATTGCAGTGCATTCTTGAAACTAAAAATACGACAAACTACGTAGTAAAAAGCAAAATTTACATGGTAACATATTTCAGATGCATTTGAATTCCTCTCCTGAGGTTGGTCGGTTAAGGTCAAGTGGTTACTCATCTGGGGTTTTGGCTATGTTTTCATTATCAAAGAGGTGTGTATGTAGAAGGTTCATTTGGTCCTTGAGGTCTAACAGTTGATCGTGTAGATCTTCCAATTCATCATCCTATCGGGCGAGATTTTCTTTAAAGGACTAATTTTCTTCCCGCATTTAGACAATGGGCAACATATAATCATTTATCTTCAGATTAAATATCAGTAAGTCAACCTGCATAGCAGATTTTATCTTTTGTTTTAACTGTATGACAATACCCAAGCTGGCACAGATCAATTTCTTGATTCCATGGCTACTTTTTCCCATTTCTGTAAAACCCTTCAACATTCAACTCTTGCTCTAGGAATTGTCGTCACCTCCAACCTGACCCTGATCCCCCTACACCCATCAGTAAGAACGAGAGAGCACCAAGGTTGTTGATTCACCAAATCAAAGTAGTTTTCTAAGATTAAATCATCCCAAGGATGCTTGATATCCTGACTAAATCATAGAGGATTCCTTGCAGGGTGTGAGCACCAACAATTTACCTTAAAAGACACCACACTTACACATTTTGTCAGTCTACCTTGTCTGCCTACATTAATTGATTGTCCCCCTATTGATTCACTAGATCAAAGTAGTTTTCTAAGAGTAAATCAACCCAAGGATGCTTGATAGCCTGACTACATCATAAAGGATTCGGTGGATGGTGTGAGCACCAACAATTTTCCTTAGAAGACACCACTTGCACAGTTTGTCAACTTGCCTTGCCTGCCTACATTATTTGAGTTAACAGGGGGACAGTCCAATTGTGGATTTGGATCCCAATTTAGTAAGAGTGTCACCCACAAAGTTGAGGTGTTAGACTAGGCATCCTGCTTCATTTTAAAAATGAAAATTTTCACTCCACCATTGCCAAGATGAAATTCAGTCAATGCACCCTCACAACCTGACTTAAAAGTTGAAGTTCACGCCTTTCTCCACAACCATCGTCCTCAAGAATGTAACTAAAAAAGGACAAATTCCTATGGCTACATAGAGGCTAGGTCATCATGATTAGACGTTGCCTAGTAAAACCACCTGCAAGATTTAATGCCACAAGCTTGTTCATCATTTCCTACTACGAACATCCATCATGATTTTAAGGGGAGAATGAGCTATGTATGTGCTCTGTAAACTTTGGACAGGGAAATTATGTTTTAATAAGATGTGGCTTACATCAACTGCAGAATGGAGGTAATAACGAGATGCCACAACTTAGTTCAATCTTTCTATCGCCTATTAGGTTTGATTTCCCATAACTGACTCTGATACATGGAGATTATGCCTCAAATTTGAAATGATTTTTCATCTATAGATTTCAATATGCTTTGTTTCCATATAATTAGGATTAAAGTTATGGTAAATTACACAAACCCTGGAAACCATTGGCTTCTAATTGCCTGGCTTTGAGCTGGTAGGTTCAGTTAGCATATTTATCGACCTCAATGTTTTGCCTCCTTAATATATAGAAGAAAGCCTTAAGGGGGGATTCTTCCAACTACATTTTGCTTCTCCACATTAGATTTTCCAGACGACTATCTTTTGGCGAAGTGACTTTGTAGAGATGTTGAATAACAATAAGCGAGTCTCAAGTGATAGTTATATTGGTTACTCGAAGAGCTCTTTCCAACAACAAACATTGCAACAAGTCATGCAATTTGGCTTGATTATTGGTCCTAGATCCTGTTGTAACATGTATCTTTTGTTTCATTCAAAAAATCACTTGAAAAATATTATGAAAAAAGATAAGGCAAGAGGGAGATGTAACAAATTGTATATCAAAATCAAAGCACAAAAGAAACAAAGTAATATATCGGAGTTGCAAAAGAAACAAGTGTTAAAAGGGTTTTATAGAGTTCGGCAAGTCCGCAATGATATATATGACTAGTTCCGCTAACAGCGCCGATTGCGATTTGCAATCATGGGCTGGACCCGAAACATATATGTGTTACGTTGAAAAGTTCTAGCGGGTCCAAAATAACACAGAGTGCTTATATGTGACCCTGTTGATTGCGATCCGCGATAAGGGCCGGACCCAAATGTATATATAATATGTTTAATAGATCTGACGGGTCCGCAATGCCTTTATGCATATATGTTGGTTCTTTTTCCAATCGCGATTCACGATAGCAGACCCAAAATATATATATGTTTTATTGTAAAGTCCAGCAAGTCCGCTATATTAAAAGCCCTTCATATATATTTTGTTTATGCAGTTTTATATGTATTTCTATTGTGAAGGGTTATAATAAAAAGGCCGAACCCGAAGCATATACATATTATGATTTATAAGCCCGTCAGATCCGTGATCATCGGATAACACTTTATATGTGTGTGTGTGTGTGTGTGTGTGTGTGTGTGTGTGTGTGTGTGATCCTGCTGATTGCGATTTGCAACAGGTTGGATCCAATAGTTGATATATACTATGTTATATAAGTCTGGCAGGTCCGCAAGGCGTACGAAAAGGTAGATTTCAAGTTATAAGGCAGGTTTTCGGGCAGAGAAAAAACGGTAAATGGTTTTTATTGAAACTCGCCCGATCCCACTTATCATTCAACACGTAGTAGTCGGGTGGTGAGAGGAAACCGCCCATTTCGGGCGGGTATTCTCCGGGCTTATGTCCCACCCAAAAACCATTATAGACCGTCTAATCTGAAAAGCGCAGATCTACGGTGGGATTTATCGGCAAAAAGATATACCTCGAAAATTGCGCGGGGCCCGTATTGAAAGCGGAAAAAGTTATATTTTCATTATAAAAGGCTTACAATAGAAAAGTGTAGATATAAAGGATTTACGCATACTTCCAACACTTCCATAGTTATGTGGCCTAAGGGTGTGTAAGTTAAGTTTTATAGTGATTATCGAGCCGATTGCGATTTGCAATGGAAGTCAACGGAGCGCTGAACGGGCGGATTTGACAGGTTTATAAAGCAGGATTAACTCTTTTGAGTTCCGTATTAATCAAAGGTTCGCATTAATTTCGTTGTGTAAAGTGGAAAATCAGGGTTAGAGCTGAAGCTGAAGAGGAATACAATCTGGTATGTTTCCTTGCATTTTGGCCAATCAGAATGCCCATGTAAGCCCAAGATTACACAAACTAAACGTATTTCATTACAGCTAAAATGAATTAAGCATCATTAGGGCATTTACAGAGGAATTTAGCAGCGGATCAACAGAGCAAGCCAGCAGTTATCATCCCCTTCTAGATCCAGTTATTTTTTTGTTATTTCATGTTCTTTGAGGTGTCTTTTACCCTCTGTAAAATTCTGTAATAGTTTTACTTCATATAGTTAGAAAAGCAGTTAGATAATTTGGGCACTTTCAGAAATCAACAATTGTTCCACAATGTATTAAAATAGGAAAATTTACTAAGGGTTCGAATTTTGGAGAACTGGGAGACAAGGCCATTGTATTCATGATATAATTGTTGATTAATGAAGAATCGTAAGTTTCCATGCATTTGTTGGGTATGATTTTGTGACTTCTCTGTTATGTGCCATCTTATGTTTTCTTCCTTCAAGTATGGTAATGAAGTTGCAGGTCTTTATTTGCTTAGGTAGATAAAGTTAAAGTTCCTTAAAAGAGCGCTCATGTACTTGAGATTTTCACCTTTCTTTCTAAGTTACAGATAGTAGTTTCTGTGCAAAGCAGCATATTATCTTTAACTTATTCAAGAGTCATAGATAGTAGGTTATGTGTTAAACAACATATTGTCCATGATTCAGTTCTGACCTTCATAATTCTTCTAAGTTACAGATATTAGTTTTTGCGTAAGGCAGCATACTATTTTTAACTTCTTCAAGCTTTTCTTATTTCTCATTCATATTCAGTTAATCAAATGGCATTCTGATATTTCCTTGTCAGCTATTGAGAGTAAAAAACCAAGTCTCCAGGTCCTTCATCAAGAACACAATATATATCTAAGTGACAAATAAGTGATAGTAAATAATATTTATTAATGTCTTAAGCACAATTTCCCTACAGCCAGGAAATTGGTTTCTTAAGGAACAACATTAATTGGCGTCGTGGACAGGGAAAGAAGACAAGAAGACTTTTCCCTGGGTTTCAATATTTTCCTCTGGTTGTTCAATGAGGAGGAAATATTTGGTTGTTTTGAATCAAAGCAATAACTTTGGCTTCAATGAGGCCCCATACTAGATCAGACACTTCACAACATAAGGTTCAAGCTCTTTCAAATACTGAAAGGCTAGTTTTAAGGAGGCTTGGAAGGTCTAGGATTCCATTTACACCAATTCCTACATTGTCTGCATCAGGCAACAATTCACTTAAACATTCATCTGATAAAGAGTCATCTTTTTCATCGTCTTCATTTTAGGAACCTAACTGTCAAGAGCAATCTTTAGAATTTGTTACTTTTCATTTATCAGCTATAATCATTCAACCTCAACCAATAGCCACATTACCACCCGTGCACATTTTATTTACCTCTCAATCAGGTTCCACATCTGTTGGTAATCAAAGTTTAGTAAACATGGTAGCACCTGCATTCTTAGTGAATAGGTATACACCTCTTCAACTACCACAACCGTTCAATCAAATGCCACAGGATTACCTCAAAACTCTTCCTTGTTTTTGAGGAGAAGATGAACAGAAATCAGAGAATCAGGAAGTAGTGTTTTGTAATTTTGCAGAAAGCCTAAATGTTGAACATTTAGATGTTTTTCTAAGACTCTTTGTTCAGTCCTTGGATGGAGAAGCAAGGAAATGGTTCAAAGGACTTCCCAATAATACCATTCCTTCTTGGGGAGAGATGGAACGTGTGTTTATTCAGAGATGGGGAGAAAAAAAAGACCATGGATATTCATTAAAAGAGTTTAATGCCATAAAGAAGAAGTCTGATGAAACTGTGGCCGAATTTGTCAGAAGATTTAACAAATTGTACAATAGTCTCCTAGCAGAGATTAAGCCTCCTCCCGCTGGTGAAAAAATAACTTTTGTAGGGGCTTTTGAATCAAATTTTGGATTCACACTAAGGGAAAGAAGAGCTCCAACCCTTGATCAAATCCAAACAGATTCTTTAGAGATAGAAGTGAATCTGGTGGCTGCAGGAAAAGCACTAGAAACACAGCCACCCAAGACAAGGGAAAGGCAAAGATAGAATCCTATCAAAGTCAATCATTGGAGGATATGTGTAATGTAATTAAAACTTTGTCAGATAAGTTAAATAGGTTAGAGTTGGAAAATAAGAGCTCTCAGAGACAAACACAGTATAATAAGAACTTTAATCCCCAATACAGAAGACAACCTTTGCAAATCTTGCAAAAGGAAAGAAAAGATCAAAATCAAATTCAAGCCATTATATATAGAAGTAGATCCTGGTGAAGAACAACTTGAAGATCAAATTTCTACATTATATGCAGTAGATGAAGATGAACTTGGTATTGAAGGAGAAGAGTATGTGTATGATGAAGCAGATGTTATTCATGATGAAAATGAAATTGATGAATATTGGAAACAATTCTCTGATTTTATGCAGGCTAAACTACATAAGAAATATGACCTGAGATCTAGGAAAAGATCAAGAAAATGAAAGTGAGCAACAACAGAATGAAAATGACAAGACACAGATACTTCGAGGTGAGTCTTCATAAGATCAAACTGGAAAAATTCCTTTGGAGAAACTCGTTTCAATTCCTCGAGTAATTCCAGTCATGAAGAAAGGTGAAGATGAAAATGACAAGACTGCTAAACAGGGTCACTTGTTTAGTCTTACTAAGGAGTTGGAAAAGGTAAGAATACAAGTTCTTCTTACAGAATTGGAAAAAACACCTACTTATCAAAAGGATATTGCTGAGTTTATTAATTTAAAAAAAAATGAGAGTGACACTGTAAATCTGCAGGAAGATAAACTAGTAGTGGTTTTTGGTCCACATGTAGAGGAAGTAGATTCTTCAATACCTCCTTTTTATATTTCCCTATTGGTTCATGATTTCCTCCTACATAATTGTATGTTTGATTCAGGAGCTTCACATAATCTTATGCCCATGTCAGTGATGAAGCAACTAAATCTACAAGTGACCAAACCTTATAGGGATTTGTATTGTTTTGATTCGAACAAAGTCAAGTGTCTAGGCATTATTAAGGATCTGGCAGTGTCACTAGCCCAAATTCTAGCTAGAAGCTTGGTCACGGATGTTGTAGTAGCATATATTCCTGCTAGATTTGGAATGCTTCTATCTAGGTCCTAGGGGGCTAAATTGGGAGATGTTCTAAAACTAGATTTTACATATGTTGTTATACCGATTTTTGGTGGGGAGGAGAGGAGATTGTACAGAGAAACTAGGTTTGTAAAAACAATTACGAAAAATGGAGTAAGCAATTCACCTGTATATAGTCAGGAGAAGGATGAATTTGCTTGTTTCACACTGCATGATAATGCAGAGCTCGTTGAAGATAATCAAAAGCAGCTTGCTTCAACAAATGTAATTACAGAGATGCAAACAGAAGAAGTGTGGAAATGTTTCTTTGACGGAGCTTATTCCAAGGAAGGAAAAGGTGTTGGTTTTCTTCTAATTGCACCTAGAGGTAATATGTTCCCTTTTTCTTTTAAATTAGAGTTCAAGGCAACTAACAATGTGGCAGAATATGAGTCCTTAATTATTGCTCTACAAACATCCAAACATATGGGAGTCAAGTCAATTTCTGCTTTTGGAGATTCGGAGCTAATTATTAAGCAGATAAAAGATCACTGCCAAACAAAGCATCCTAGGCTCTAGGCATACAGAAATGAGGTATGGGATTTGATTGAAAACTTCTTTGAAGCTTTTAACATTCACTTCATTCCAAGGGATGAGAATAGATTGGCAGATTCATTGGTTGTGGCTGCTAGCACTTTCAAGCCTCCTATTAATCCAAGACTAAGATATGAGGTAGAAATGAGACACAGACCTTTTGTTCCTGATAATGTTAATAACTAGCAAGCTTTTGAAGATGACCAACAAATTAAGGAGTTTTTGACTATGGTTGAAGAGTTCCAGGGCACAAAAATTGATCAAGATGAAGAAGAGACAACAGAAATTGCAGAAGCAAGTGGTTTAAAATATTTAATAGAAAATCAGAAGATCTTTCAATTGAAAGATAATATTCTGCCAAAGGGACTTGTTCCTCTTGAAAGACTTTTTAATTCCAATGATGTGGTTGTGGACTCAGGGAAAATCTCACAGGATGAACATATTCAAGATCACAACATTGGAACTCAGGAGAATCCAGGTTAGTCAAATTATATGTTGGAGTTTCACCTAATTTTCAAGAATTATGTTGATGTTTTTGCATGGTCCTATGAAGATCTAAAACCTATGAAGTAAATATTATTCAGCATAATCTTCTTTTGAAGGAGGGGGTTAAACCCTACAAACAGAAGCTTAGACAGATAAATCCTATGCTTCTACCATCAATTGAAAAAGAGGTCAAAAAGTTGCTTGATGCCAAAATAATAGTCCCACTCAGGTATTCTGATTGAGTGGCTAATTTAGTACCTGTGAGAAAGAAAAATGGAGAAATAAGGTTGTGTGTGGACTTCATAAATCTCAACAGGGCTTCTTTGAAAGATAACTATCCATTGCCTAAGATGGATCATATGTTGCAAAAGGTAACGGGATCTTTCAGAATGTCAATGCTAGATGGATTTTCTGGTTATAACCAGGTGGTTGTGGATAAGGAGGATTAGAAGAAAAAAGCGTTCACAACTCCCTAGGGAACATTTATGTATGTCAGAATGCCTTTCGGATTGATGAATGCAGGCGCTACATTTCAAAGGGCTATGGACATTGCTTTTGTTGGAGATACGTTTGTAGTAATATATTTAGATGATATTACTTTTTTCTCAAAGTCTAATGAAGAACGTTTGGATCCTTTGAGAATTACTCTTGATAAATGTAGAACATTTGGACTTTTCTTAAATCCCAAGAAATCCATTTTTGCTCTAGAAGAAGGAAAACTATTGGGACACATTGTTTCCAGAGAAGGAGCGAAGATAGATCTAGCCAAAGTACAAGTTGTGCAGAAAATACCATTGCCAGGGAGTAAAAAAGATACTCAAAAGTTTCTGGGAAAGATAAACTTCCTGAGAAGATTTGTATCCAACTATGCAAAAATTTTAAAAGAAATTAGTAATGTGCTAAAGAAGGAGAATGAAGTGAGTTGGACCAAAGAAGCTAGAGAATCATTTTCCAAGATTAAAGAGGCATTACAGGTAGCTCCAATCTTAATCAGTCCTGATTACCAAAAGCCTTTTCAAGTTTTTCCATTTGCATCATCAAGTTCAATAGCTGTTGTCTTACTGCAGAAGAATGATGAAGAGAGAGAGCAGCCAGTTGCATTCTTCAGTAAGATTCTTAGGGATTCTGAGCTTAAATATAATATTCTTGAGAAACAGTGTATGCTTTGGTAAAAGCCATGAAAGCTTTTAGAACTTATGTGCTGTAGTCCCAAATCATTGCTTATGTGCCAAATGCTACAGTGAAAAATGTATTATTACAGGGAGATGTAGAAGGTAGAAGAGGAAAGTGGATTGCCAAGATCCAAGAATATGATTTGGACATAAAACCCAGAAAGTTGGTGAAGGGACAAGGATTGGCAAAAATGTTAACAGAATCAAACTTTCAGGCATTGGGAATTAACTTGTTGGCACCTATGGGTGAAAAAGCAGCTGAAGAAAGTGAAGGAGAGCAAGATCCAGGTATGAAAATCAAGTATGAATTTTTGTGTTCAGAATGGTATAAGCATATAATTCATTATTTGTGCTTTCTTTCTTGTCCTCAATCCTTAGATAGAACAAAGTATAGGGCACTAAAGATCAAGGCACAACCATATGTGATTGTGGAAGGCAGATTGTATTGGAAGGATCCTGCCGGAATTTTATTGTTATGTTTAACAGAAGATGAATTTACATACACAATCAAAGATTGTCATGAGGGATTTTGTGGAGGACATTACAGATGGAAAGTAACTGCACATAAGATCCTTCGGACAGGATTTTATTGGCCTACTTTATTTGGTGATACATATAAGTTTGTTAGAAGTTGTCAGAAGTGCCAGCCTTTTACTAAGAAAAAGAGGTTAGCCCCTTTACCTTTAATTCCAGTTTTCATAGAGGAGTCATTTAGACAATGGGGATTGGACTTTGTTGGAGAAATCAATCCACCTTCAAGCAGACAACACAAGTGGGTTCTCACAGCAACTGATTACTTCACCAAATGGGTAGAGGCAATTCCTACTAAGAGAGAAAATGATCAGATAATAATGAAGTTCCTGGAAGAAAATATTTTCAACAAATTTGGATGCCCCATTAAAATTATAACAGACAATGCTCAAGTCTTCAACTCAAGTAAGTTCATTGCTTTTTGTCACAAGTATAATGTTATTGTGTCCCATTCAACAGCTTACCATCCTCAGGAAAATGGATTAGCTGAATCCACTAACAAAACTTTGATGAAGATCCTTAGGAAAACCATTGCAGAAAATCAAAGAGATTGGGATTCTAAGCTAAAGTTTGCTTTGTGGGCTGCTAGAGTAACTACAAGAAGATCTACAGGGAAATCACCTTTTGAATTAGTATATGGAACTCAGGCTCTGTTTCCAAGTCAACTTGTAAAGCCAATGATTGCAATGATTCAAGAGGTGAAAGAAGAACCAAATGCTTTGATAAGAAGAATGAACAAAGTGGTGGAGCTAAGCGAGAACAGGGACAAGGTAAGAGACAACTTGATTATCTGTCAATCCAAGATGAAAATTATTTTTGACAGGAAAGCCAAGGAAATTGATTTTAAAGTTGCAGATTTAGTATTGAGATGGGATATCAGAAGAGAAGATAAGGGTAAACATGGGAATTTTGATCCTCTCTGGTATGGTCCTTTTAGAATTTCTAAAGTGAGATCCAATAATACCTTCATCCTTGAAAATCTTGATGGTGAAACTCTACAACTACCTGTTCATGGGCAATACTTAAAGCACTACTTCCAGTTCTAAAGAATAAGCATCATTTCATTGTAAATACCGGAGTGAAATCAATGTACAAATGCCATAGCATTTCAGTTTATGCAAAACAATATATGACTCCATGCCCGAATTGAAGGCACTAATCTGCGGTTCTTAGTGCTTTTGTGGAAAAAGCACTATCCCCAGGTGGAGCTAGAAGTTGTAATATGTATCTTTTGTTTCATTCAAAAAATCACTTGAAAATATTTTGAAGAAAGATAAGGCAAGAGGGAGATGTAACAAATTGTATATCGGAATCAAAGCACAAAAGAAACAAAGTAATATATCAAAGTTGCAAAAGAAACAAGTGTTAAAAGGGTTAAAGCCAGACCTGAAATACTATAAGTTGTGTTTTATATAGTTCAGCGAGTCCGCAATGATATATATGACTGGTTCCGCTGACAATGCCGATTGCGATTTGCAATCACGGGCCGGACCTGAAACATATATGTATTACGTTACAAAGTTCCGGCGAGTCCGAAATAACACAGAGCACTTATATGTGATCCTGTCAATTGCGATTCACGATAAGGGCCAGACTTGAATGTATATATAATATGTTTAATAGCTCCCGTGGGTCTGCAATGCCTTTATGCATATATGTTGGTTCTTTTGCTGATCGCAATTCACGATAGCGGACCCGAAATATATATATGTTTTATTGTAAAGTCCGACAGGTCCGCTATATTAAAAGCCCTTCATATATATTTTGTTTACGCAGTTTTATATGTATTTCTATTGTAAAGGGTTATAATAGAAAGGTCGGACCCAAAGCATATGCATATTATGATTTATAAGCCCGCCAGGTCCGCAATCATCGCATAACACTTTATATATGTGTGTGTGTGTGTGTGTGTGTGTGTGAGATTCTGCCAATTGTGATTTGCGACGATCCAGATCCAATAGTTGATATATATTATGTTATCTAAGTCTGAAAGGTCTGCAAGGCGTACGAAAACGCAGATTTCAAGTTATAAGGCAGGTTTTCGGGCGGAGCAAAAACGGTAAATGGTTTTTATTGAAACTCACCCGACCCCACTTATCATTCAACACGGAGTAGCCGGGTGGAGAGAGGAAACTACCCATTTCAGGCGGGTATTCTCTGGGTTTATGTCCCACCCGAAAACCTTTATAGACCGTTTGATCTGAAAAGCGCAGATCTACGGTGGAATGTATCGGCAGAAAGGTATACCTCAAAAATTGTGTTGGGCCCATATTGAAAGCGGAAAAAGCATGTTTTATAATATATTTTCATTATAAAAGGTTTACAATAGAAAATCGCAGATATAAAGGATTTACGCATAAGTCCAACACTTCCATAGTTATGTGGCCTAAGGGTGCGTATATTAAGTTTTACAGTGATTATCGGGCCGATTATGATTTACGATGGAAGTCAATGGAGCGTTGAACGAGTGGATTCGATAGGTTTATAAAGCAGGATTAACTCTTTTGAGTTCCCTATTAATCAAAGGTTCGTGTTTATTTCGCTGTGTAATTTGGAAAATCAGGGTTAGAGCCGAAGCTGAAGAGGAAGACAATCTGGTATGTTTCTTTGCATTTTGGCCAATCAGAATGCCCATGTAAGCCTGGGATTACAGGAACTAAACATATTTCATTACGGCTAAAACGAATTAAGCATCATTAGGGCATTTACAAAGGAATTCGGCAGCAGATCAACAGAGCAAGCCAGCAGTTATCATCCCCTTCTAAATCTAGTTATGTTTTTGTTATTTCATTTTCTTTGAGGTGTTTTTTACCCTCTGTAAAATTCTGTAATAGATTTTACTTCATATAGTTAGAAAAACAGTCAGATAATTTGGGTAGTTTCAGAAATCAACAATTGTTCCACAATGTATAAAAGGAGGAAAATTTACTAAGAAAGGGTTCGAATGTTGGAGAACCGAGAGACAAGGCCATTGTATTCATGATATAATTGTTGATTAATGAAGAATCAGAAGTTTCCATACATTTGTTGGGTATGATTTTGTGACTTCTCTGTTATGTGCCATCTTATGTTTTCTTCCTTCAAGTATGGTAATGAAGTTGTAGATCTTTATTTGCTTAGGTAGATAAAGTTAAAGTTCTTTAAAAGAGCGCTCCTATACTTGAGATTTTCACCTTTCTTTCTAAGTTACAAATAGTAGTTTTTGTGCAAGGCATCATATTATCTTTAACTTCTTCAAGAGTCATAGATAGTAGGTTCTGTGTTAAACAACATATTGTCCATGATTCAGTTCTCACCTTCATAATTCTTCTAAGTTACAAATAGTAGTTTCTGCGTAAGGGAGCATACTATTTTTAACTTCTTCAAGCTTTTCTTCATTTATCATTCATATTCAACTAATCAAATGGCATTCTGATATTTCCTTGTCACCTAAGTATTGAGAGTAAAAAACCCCAAGTCTCCAGGTCCTTCATTCAAGAACACAATATATATCTAAGTGACAGTAAATAATATTTATTAATGTCTTAAGCACAATTTCCCTACAGCCAGGAAATTGGTTTCTTAAGGAACAACAGATCCCAACTCCTAGACATGCTTCGTGTTCAATTTTCCATCGAAGCTATAAGAAAACCCCTCCCGCTCTTGCCACCCCTAGAAGAACTATTGAAAATAGATCTAAAAAAAAATAAATTGTATTAAAATAATAAAAAATAAAAATAAAAATAATTTCTTAAAGCAATAATTAACTTTAAATAAAAATCAAAATTATATTTTGATTACTATGTAGTATCGCCTTAAACTTATCCATGGAAATGATTTGCTATGCAAACTTGTGACTCGTTTTTTTATAAATATAATAAGCAACCACTAAGCCATCAAAAAACAACCATGGTATTAGCATTTTAATTTATAAAAAAAAAAAAAAAAAATATACACAAAACATAAAAATTAAATGAAACCAATACAACTCAAGAGAGAAAAAAAGGAGACGCACTCAATACAATGTCAAACTTTTGAAAGGATTCTCTTTAAAAATGCTTATTTCCCCTTTTTGGTAGCTTTTTTTTATTATTAAAGCAATTAATAATAAATAAATTATTTCAATTTAACTTAATTTTGTATCTAAATATATAGAATTATAATTTTATAACTAAAATTAAAATTTAAAAATAATAATAATAAGAATTTTGTAAATATTGAACTAAAAACCAGTTTTTTATAGTAAAAGCCTATTTAAAACCTTAAGAGATTATAATTTTTTCCATTCACAACTTGATATGTGTAAACTTTTTTTAAATAAAATAAAATTCTCTAAATAAAAAAACAGATATAATATAAAAACATAATGAATATGTATATTTGATTAGTTTTAATTAAAAGTATTATAAATTCCAACCCCTAGACATACTTTGTGTTCAATCTTTCATCGAAACTATAAAAAAACCTCTCCCGCTCCTACCATCCCTACAAGAACTATTAAAAATAGATCTAAAAAAATTTATATTATATTAAAAACAAAAAAAAAAAAAATAATTCTAAAACATAATTAACTTTAAATTAAAATGAAATTATATTTTGATTACTATTAGTATCGCCTTAAACTAATTCCATAGAAATGATTTGCAATGGGATTTTATAAATATAATAAGAAACCACTAAACCATCAAACAACTCAATGAGCATTACATTTATTTATATATATATATACTCGAACATAAAAATTTTAATGAACACATAAAAACGCACACATACAATGAAAAATTTTTGAGAGCATTTCAGCTTTAAAATGCTTATTTGCCCTTTTGGAAGGCTTTTTTAAATTATTAAAGCACAATAAAATAATAAAATAAATTATTTTGAATTTTTAAATTAATGGTATTAAAATAATAATACGATTAATTTTTAAGTTGTAATTTAAAAAAATTTATATAAAATAAAAATAATGATAATAATTTGTAAATATTACTTAAAAAACATTTTTTTATGATGTATAGAAACCTATTTTATAGCTTAAGGAGATGTGTAATTTTTTCCATTCTTAATTTGATATGTGTATTTTTTAATATAAAAATAAAATTTTCCCTAAATAAAAAAACAAGATCAGCGATAATAAAAAACAATAATGAATAAAAAAACAAGATCAGCTATAATAAAAAACAATAATGAATATGTATATTTGATTAGTTTTAATTAAAAGGTTTTTCAAACATCAATAATCTCACTCTAATAGTTATATTCCAACCAATCTCAAGAGATGATGTAAACATATTTTACTCACACTCTCACAACCATAAATAAAATATTTAGATGTCCATGTGAACATAATTTTATATCAATTGTTAAAAGAATATAAAGTAACTGAAAGTAAAGGAAATCTAATATTTTTACCTTCTAATTTTTTATTAGTTTTAATTAAAAGTATTATAAAACACCAATAATATCTCTCTCATTGTGATCACTATAATCCATCCAATTGGAAAGAGATGTAGTAAAAATGTTTTACTCACTCTTACAATTATAAATTAAATATTTAGATGCTCATTCATTAATTTTTTATATAAAAGTAAGATATGACATTTAAAAAATATAATAAAGTTTAACTTGAATCGTAAATAAAATATTTTTGTGGTTTATAAATAAAATGCTTCACTATTCATAT
>APFE030559515.1:352701-371379 GCA_000404065.3 Pinus taeda
AGTATAGATTATCTTAATCATAGATCTAACAAGTTCTGAAAAGTATCAAATCTCTTAAAGTGAAAACCCTTCTTCAAATTTTGCATATCAAAAGAGGTTTGCAACTCAAGAAATATGCTCTCTCAACACTTGCTAGATGTGTTATTGAGATGAATCTATATTGGTTTAATAAATCAATGCAACTTTTCTATATTTTAGAATTTTCATTATTAATTTTTTGCCATGTTAAAGGTTACATAATGCCATGAGTTGTTACTAATATCCATGGATTCACCAACCTATGAAGGATTTTTTAGGCCAATTTTTAGCATGGAAAAACAGAATAGGTAGGCTCAATTGGTTTACTCTCTAATGACCCAACATTACTACTTTCATCCTCTAGGCATATCCCTATAAAGTTGTGTTTCATTGAAATATGTAATTATTCTGTATATTCTTCGCAACATTGCTTTGTAACTTGTTTTGAATGAAATTATTGAAACTTTAATTTAAATGTGATATTGTAGTATTTCTAGAGTTTTTAAAGATCATCAAATGCTTGTCTTATTATAATATATATTTTAATTCCCTCAGACAAATAAATAGTTTGTCGCTTAGTTTCTTCCAACATTTTCTAATCTTCAACTATTAGTTGAGGACATGTATTTAGTCAATATTAGCACTTTATTTAAATTTACTAAAAAATTCTTACAAATACTTGGCAAAATTTCATAATATCTTGATTTTTTACAATCTTAATAATGACATAGAATTGATGGCTATCTTAAGTCACTTTATTATTAATTAATAATCAGATTTGTAACTATATTATATATTGTTAATTATAACTATATTAATATATGGTTAATTAATAAACTTTTTTAATTAGAAATATTATATTGTGGTTAAACTATATTATATATTGGTTAATTAAAAACTATAATTAAATATATTGTTTAATTAATAACATATTATATATGGGTTATTACTAACTTTAATAAACTATATTATATATGGTTAATTAATAAACTTTTTGAATTAGAAATATTATATTGTTGGTTAATAAACCTATCTTATATTTAATGTTTGGAATGATAAAAACACTTGTTATGGCACATATCAAAATCACATTCAGTTTCTCTAACAATTTTGTTTTTATTTCTCTACCAACATGTTTGAAATTTTGTTTAAAATACTTAATCATTATCAATTTAAATAATAATAAAAAAATTAAAGGATTTAATAAAAAGAATTTAAAATGAAATTCTTAATATACATATCAAAATTGCAGGATACACTTTTTAATAATTTTGTTTCATTTCCTCTTCAATATTTTCTAATATAAATAATCCTTATTCCACCGCTCTATTTTATTCCATTTTTCATCATATCAAACACAATTTTTGTTCTCTACAACAACCTTTCAATTTGTTCTATTTCTATTTTCATATTGGTTTACAACAACAACCTTTCAATTTGTTATATTTCGATTTTCATATCGGTTTATAACATTTTTTATCGCAATCCTTGTTCTTTTCCTATCCTTTTATTAAACAATCCAAAATTTGATTTTTCTATCTTTATCATTTTTCATTTTTTTATAAAATTCTAAGAATTTATTTTTCTTATAATAATTTTCCTGGTATTTAATTCAATTTATAAAAATTTATACTTGATGATTATTTCATCTATTAATCCTTTGACTTATCTATACTTCGATAATTCATCTATTTTATCTATTACCATTAACATATTTTCCCTTTTCACCATTAACTAGTCAATAATCTAAGTGTCACTAATCTGGTTGGATTATGCTCCTACTTGTCTAATGTATGATTACTTTTATGGTTATTACAATTTTTTGTCATGATTAAGTAGAATTCATCTTTAGGTAAAAGGTTTGTTCCTAAATTTTAGAAAGAGGTTAGCTCTAGTTCAGTTTGAGTGATCTCTCCAACCATATGCTTCCTAGATTAGTGTGTGGTTGAGATATTCTCTCAACTAAGTGATTATGCTCCAACATAGTTTTTCTATCTTGAGACAACTTCAATATATTTATATTTGTACTATTACATTGTTCAACAAGGCACTCGACACAATTTTGGCCTTTAATAAGCGTCTCATTACTCTCATTCTAACATGGTATTGGCCTTTCGAGTGGCATTGATGTGTGGATGGTATCAAGAAGTAATTGTGATGTTTCCAAGCAAAACAACCTGACTACAGAGTTTGCAAGTGATTATGGTACTACATATAATGAGCTTGGGAAAATGGCATAATTCTTTCACCCACGAGATAAAGGTGAGACAAGGCATCAAAGTTCTAGAAATCATTCTCAAACAATTGGATAAATGTGCACTATTCAAAGCACCCAATGACTGCTGGAATGGGAGCTTGCAAGTGAGCCAAGTAATGGAGGCCATTAAGGCCAAAAAACTTGGGGGCAAGTGACACCAAAAGAAGATGGCTCCACTAAGAAGAATAGAAACAAGAAGAGAGGTTTACTTAAAGCCTATCAACTTTTGTTGTTAGAAAAGAAAGAGGAGAGGTCAACCCTTTATTCAGCATTGCAATTAACCCACTCACAAATTGGAAGAGATGGTCATGTCAGAGTGCCTAGAAGGCTGCAATCAAGTGAAATGGATTTCTGTGCACCCACCAAAAAAGAAAGTAGATGTGAGTTGCAAGCCATGGGAAGTGAATGGCAATGGGAGTTGTGAGGAGTAGGTTTAGGCTTAAGTCCCTCAAGGGAGGGCCCAAGAACATGAGGAGAGTAGATAAGTAGTCTGTTGTAAATGTTTTTTTGTCTATTAGATCTATAGCAAGATGTGAGGAAGTTACTGCACATGGTGACTAAAATAGAAAAAAGTGCCATTTAGAGAATATTTGTTGCTTGGAAAGAGCCATGAGAGGAGCCAGGTTGGTGAGAGTGAAGCCACGACATCTCTATATGAAATTTCATCGATTCAAAATGCTAGCAAATTAAGGTAAGGATCACAAAAACTTACGAGAACCAATCTTATTGTGGAACTTCATAATGCGGTGAACTTTAGCTAAGGATGCAGTTTTCTGGCTATGGCAAGTGATTTTGTCTACATGCTACCAAAATCTCTTCACTTTGGAAAGGGACTAAGGAGACAAGACCATGAAGGTGAGTAGAAAGGGGTTGATGCTAATGAAGCCACAGGCTATCGAGGAGAAAAAAAATCATACTCCTTTGCAAACACCTCACCTGGGCCACTTACAACGAAGACGGAGAAGGTGGTAGGTAGCAAAGCTTCAACAAAGGTGCAATGGGGAGAATTAGAGGGAGAAGGAGAAAAATGAACAAAGAAAAGGATATATTATTGACAAGCAGGCTTATTAATATGAGATGAATATCTCTAATATACTTTGGTGGATATATGTGCCTCTACCAAAGGGTGTTTTTTTAATCAATTGACCTAATTGTCAAACCCAAATAGGATTTGATCCAAGTGATGTAATGCCATGGGATTTGGGACAGATTGTCTTAAGTAAACTCAAAAGTAGGAGGTCTAGTATCTGAGGTTCAGTGACCCCTGTATAATCGAGGAAATCCACCATTATTGTCTTGATCGTATCATGTCTATTAAAAAAGGGGAACCACTATCTAAAATTGTTGCAAATATGAAGGATTTGTTGCAAGGACAATAGACATGGAGAACATATGTAATCTATCAACTAGTGGAATTGCTCCTAGATGGCTAGATAAAGAATGGAAAGTTTTGTTGGAATTCACTAACAAACAAGAATGTGATATTGTGTAGTATAGGTTGCTCAACAGGTGCAATATACATTGTTTAACATGCCCATCATCACCTAGTGCGTGGCCAGGCAAGAGTGAGCCAGGCATATTGATATTTCACTCAATGATCTATTTCAAGCAACAATACCCATAGATGAGATATAGATTGTAATGAACATGCATACCTAGTAGTGAAGAGGTAGTTGCAAAGGAGTAGGGGGCTAGTATACTCGCACAACCTAGTCTAGATTGTTGCATGTAAGGAGATCACAACACATGTGGTTATGACTAAGTGCTTGCCAAATAGTTGTCGAAAAAAAATACATAGCGGTTAGGTTATGATAAGAAGTTGTAAAGTCTACCAAAAAAATGCTTACTTTTCACTACCATGCTCTACCCACTCTACAATCATAGCTTCATATGCAAGCTTGAGTTCCAAGAGTTCAAACTAAACCTAAATGTGAGAAATGACAGTTTTGAGAGCAAGAATTATGTTCATTGTTGCAAAATTTGCAATTGTACACTGGTTTATACAGATATTTTATACTCATTTAATAATGAGGAAGAGGAAGATAAAACACAACTCAACGCTTACGGAAATAGAGGAAATTTAGTCATCTAGAGAACTAAATTATGGTTTGACTAGTGTTGCATGGTAAGAAGTGTGTTCTTGAATTTTCTTGGAAGTTTGTATACATATTGAGACATACGACCTCAAAATGGTAGTGAAGCTACTTCATCAAAATTCGCAACTCTAGCAAATGACAAGTATGGAATCCAAGACAAGATGGGAAAATAGGAAGATCAGCGATGCTCCATGGCAAATAATAAAATTGGAGTTCAAGTCAGTTGAGGAGGTGTGAGACATAATTGTGCAATGTCGAAGGAGCAAAGAGATCATGCACCAATGAGAAAGTTCTACAAGATATGATTGAGGATTGGTTAATGGAATACATTGATCTATCACTAAATATGTATTATCATTGGATTGCTTGATTGGTGCTTAGCATTGGATGTCATTATGTGTCTAAGATGAGAATTAAATGACCCAACTTGCAACAAGTCAGTGCTAGTAAGTTTGGTCCAATGTAAGTTGGTGATAATGCTTACAAAAATGTTATGGCAGTTTATGTCAGTAGCAAAAATGGAATAAAGGTGGACAAATAAGGTAAAATTGTGTGAATTGTCCGGAATAATAACAAAGTCAAGACCATATCATAATGTGATCCACACCTTGTTTTTGAAACCAAGTCTAATGTTATGTTATGATTCGACGTCTTGGTCCTTGAAGAATTAAGTACCTACTATCTCCATGGGATGGAGTGTGTCCCTATGTCTATGTAACATGTAAAGCACCATATCATTGTAAGGCCTAGAGAGGCATGCATACGCCTTTGTCATGAGTCTCTTACAACTTTGATAGCTTGTCTAGTTTAGAGAATAAAGCAACAAAATTTATAGCTTGTTGACTATAGATGTTAAATACACAAAAGGTATTTTGTAATAATAATTTATTATATATAAAAATGTACAAGTGATGTTGAATGTTACAATGAAGACCTGCATATATATGTAAGCAGTGTCTTTTTGTGATTGGGCATGTCTTTTAGACATGCTTTTTCACTTAACT
Organism: Pinus taeda; assembly: GCA_000404065.3. Classification (NCBI taxonomy): domain Eukaryota; kingdom Viridiplantae; phylum Streptophyta; class Pinopsida; order Pinales; family Pinaceae; genus Pinus; species Pinus taeda. Next base: position 358,077 of record APFE030559515.1, read on the forward strand.
TAATGAGTAAGTAACATAATCATCATTTCATTATTTATTATTTATATTTATTTATGTGTATCTTATTTTATACCATCTATGTTTGAAACAAAGAAGTAACGTCCATTAGGGATTTCTTTAACACTTCGAGTGGGCCATGTGTTGGCTAGATGCTCTATTAATGGACCATATTGTTGGTTGTATACTCTATCATAGAGTTCTTTAACACATGGATTGAACCATATTGGTTATGGAATCTAAGAGGTGATGTTTTACATTCACAAGAAGTTCATCAACAAGTTAAATGAACCATGTATACGAAAAGCATCCTAATAAACCAACAAATACAACAATTAAGTACCCATATAATCCAACAGATGTTTGTTTCTTTATATGGGCATTGACAATTTGGTAATGTCCACATAATCGAGGTACAAGCTGATAGTACCATGTGTGGACTTTGCTACATAGAAAATTATTCAAGTCATAGTGAAGCATTCACGCAAAAGAGACGAAGGCCTCAACGAATTAAGATTAAGAATTGTCCTCCTTTAACACTTGGGAGTAGTAGGCCATGTGTTGATTGAATGCTCTATGAGTGGACCATATTGTTGATTATAGAGTATTATAGAGTTCTTTAACATTTGGATTGAACCATATTTGTTGTAGACTCTAGGAGGTGAAGTTTTACATTCATGGGGAGTTCATCATAAAGCTTAATAAACCATGGACATGAAGGTCATCATAATTGACTCACGAATATAATGATTAGGTATATATATAATTAAATGGATGGTTCTTTTTTTATATGGACGATGATGGTTTGGTAATGTTGGAATAATTGAGCTATGAGATGTTAATACCAAGATCAACCATATGTAGACTTTGCTACTAAGTTCTTCAACTCATAGTGAAGCATTTATTGCATAATAGTTGAAGGCCTCATCGGATGAAGATTAAAACTACTCCTTGAGGGGGAGTGTTGAATTATGTAACTCCTACTTGTCTTATCTGTGATTACATCATAGTTCTTATATTTTTTTGGTCATGATTAAGTAGAGTCCATTCCTAATTTCTAAAACACTTTATATCTAGTTGGACTTGAGAAATTCTCTCCAACTAGATGCTTTTGATAATAGTGTGGTTGATATATTCTCTCAACTAATTAATTATGTCCCAAATAATTTGTATTATTATGTGTCTATTCCCAAGATTTGTGTGTGGTTGATATATTCTCTCGACTGATTAATTACGCCGTAAGGCGTTTCCCTTTGAAATCAACTTTCCTCTTGGGTTACGTGTACATTTCTAAGCCTTTGATTTAAGTGTTAGACAATGAAAATAATCTTACCCATCCAATTGATTAGATCGATATACAATGCGACACATCAAATCGACGCTTGCCCTCTCCACGCTACGCTACTTCCAGGTGCTTCTCCGTGTGGAGACCTTGCACTTGCCCTCGCTCGACCATGCTATATTCCAGGACCCTGGATCTATGGAAATCGACTTCGGGAAACCCTTCATATCAATCATAAGGTAGCAAATGATATTCTGACCCTCAGAACATACCCAGTCTGCTACAGGACCCATGAGATGATTCCAGGAGGTCTCGCTCAACCTTAAAAGGGCTTGGATTATCACCACTAGATGCCTTGGACTGTCACAGGTCCACTTCTGGACTTCAGTCTGTTGCGGGATGGTTACAGGAATTGTGATCTGTTACAGAATGGTTGCTCGGCATCAGGGTATGTATTTCCATTTTAGTTTGTCTCAGAGTATCAAGGATTTTTTAATTTCATACAATTAGCGATGTTTATATACAAGTCTAATCGAATTCCCTGTCTAACTGAAACTTGAAATGGTATCCTCACCCTCCTTAATTCTGTTAAATTCTTGTACGATCTCTTTGACCTGTCTTTCTGTTATTTTTTGGGTTTATGATTAAACATCAAATGCAATTAGCTCTGTTTATACGCAACTCTTATTGAAATCTCAGGTTAAACTTAGACCTGAAATGGTAGTTGCATCAATTTTCGAATACGCAGGCATGCGCAGTGATTAAATCTCATCTAGATAAGGTAAATTTATACCCAATCTTTTTATGTTTTCCTTTCTTGTTTTTTTGGACTATAGATGAAAATTTAGAGAAGAGGACTGGCGGGCTCCTCGTACAAACAATTTTCATACTATTTTCTTCAAGATTGATGGGGTGTTTCAAAGAAGCAAGAAAACCTAGCTATTCAGAAATCTAGGTAGTCCCCAAGTTAGATAATATGGACTACGCCAATTCTGTTCTACCTTTTGTGTTTCATGGGCAAGCTATAACCCTGTGTTGGCTGCTAAGATCACTACTCAGTGAAGATCCTTTGGATTATATTCTAGTGCTAACCACTTCATGAAAGCCCTAGAGTTATGGGATAGCACCTTGCAAATGTTGTCAACATCCTTAGAAATGATTGAAACTTTGGCATGTCTATTTGTTATCTGCTCATTCCATTCCAAGGTATATCAATATTTTTTCTTGATTGTTGACTTAGAAGTGGAGTGAAATACTCACAGCTCTTCAATCGTTTTGATAGAAACAAATTTTGTTTCTTCTTGGATTGGTAGTGTTTTTACGATTAAACAAAAAATGTGAAGAGAACGCTGCCACATGCAACTGAATGCTCTGCAGAAAGATGGTTGATGCGCATAAATAATAAGGCAGAGTAAATGTACTGTGCAATCCAGATTTACCAATGATGTTGTGCACTGTGACTGAAACCTGACAAAGCAAGATCTATCCATATAATATCAAAATAATAAATAAAATAGAGAAAACTTCCCTTGTTTTCTTGGATTTACAAGTCTTGATCTTTCCTACTATGCAAGCAAATGGAATTGCTACAATCCAAAGAAATGATCTCTTACAATTTCCATTTTTACTTTTAAAATATTATATCTGGAATAGTCATTCATCATCAAATAAATGAAAATCCGAATATCAAATGACTGGAATCAGATTAGATAAACATTGAATAGCTCTAATTTTCAATTTTAGTCACCCTGTCTTGGGCCAAACTTTTGAATATTATGGCACCTCTTTCATTACAAGCATCAGGAGAATTGACATTATTACAAAGCTATTGGTTGATGTTGTATGTATCAGGTTCCGTCCCCGTATATTGGTTGATGTAACAAAGGTGGATCTGAGTACCACTGTGTTGGGATTCAAGATATCAATGCCTATTATGATTGCTCCAACTGCCATGCAAAAGGTGGCTCATCCCGAAGGTATGCATTAGATTATTGTATTACAGTTAACATCCTATTTTGATGCCCCAGATGCGGGGTGATGGTACGTCTCAAAGGGCCGAGCCACATGTCCAGCGTGTGCCGCCCCGTGCTCACATAAATGCTTGATGGAATTAGCCGTCAAAGGCTTAATCCTGCGCAGTATGAGCTCTGGGCATTCAATGCCGAGCAGAGTGAAGAGATGGCTGCAGTTATGGTGCGCTCCCAACGAGGGAATGTGGCGGGTTATCAAGGTGTGGAGGAGCAGAAGTCAGTTCATCGTTATGGTGGAGCTGGGGAACTGCAAACGCAGAGACATTCGACGCAAGTGCAGACTCAGAGGTGGGCAGTTATCCTACCACCTCAATCTGCCATCTTGGCTTTTCGTCGCTCCAATTCAGGCTCTTGTCTTGGGGGAAAGTGGAAAATCGAGAGCAATCAGGGCAATCTGGCTACGAGGAAGAAGGTTCTGGTGGCGAATTCAGAGGTTGTCGCATTCGGGAGGCTCTGGTGGCGAATTCCGCCTTGTGGTTGGTCTCACAAGTCACCCAAGGCTATCAAGGGAGACGGAGGATTGTCCATGGCGAGGCTACGGGAGCGGCAACCTTGCAGGAGGGGATCTGGGCGAGGCTCATCCTCTCGCCCTCCGGCAGCGAGGGAGCACCACCATTGCTACTGCTGCTATTGCTATAGGAGGGCAGGGGTTAAGCCACTCCAAGCTGGGCAATTCATGGAGGTTGGCAGCTCGAGCGAAGGGGAGCCAGTCCTCCCAGCATTTGGCTCGATTGTGTTCACCCTGGGCAACTCCAAGGATAATCCAGGTATCAATGCTCATATTTCAGTGCTTTTTACTCAAGCTCCTGAAGGGAATGACTGTGGGACGCCTCCAGCAATGGTGGAACCACCTCCAGAGGGCACTGGAAAGGAGAGCCCTGTTCTGCAGCCACCAATTAAGGTGGGCACCTCAGGGAAGGAGATTATGCCCGCTCCCTCGCACCCCCAGGCGCAGGAATTTCCAGGCTCAGCAAAGGATAAATGGTCCGCCATGTGGGAAGGAATCCCTGAGGGTCAGGGATGGTGCACTATCGTGGAGGAGAAAAGTCCAGGCGATGAATGATCCTCCGACGTGCGCTCCGGCTCTTGCCTTTCTCTCTCAGCTCGGGTCCAGGATAATGGTTGCTGCGGGTATATGGGTACGGGTTAGCACTGTGTTTGTTCACTTACAGTTTTCCATTCTGTCTAGTTTGTTTTGGTCGAGTTTACTCTCAGTCTGTCTCGTCTGTGTCGGTCTACAATCTGGTTTTGAAGGAAGCCCCTGCGTGGGCCGTCATGCTCATGTTTAATTCAATGTGTCATGTTCTGTTGACTGTCAAGTCGAATTGGTTTCTAGCCTCAGTTAGTTTTTTGGGGAATTTTGGAAGTCCTGTCGATGCTGCCCCTGCGTGGGAGCTTTTTGCTTCAAAGCTAATATACCCAAGGCGCCACTGGCGACCATGGAAGACCTGTTTCACTGCTTGTAAAATTTTCCTGTAAATATAATATAATAGACTAGCTAGTTTTACCGAGAAAAAAAAAAAAAACCATCCTATTTTGATGCATATATTTTCTGAAAGTGAATCCATCATCTTTTACAGGAGAGTATGCTACTGCAAGAGCTGTTGGAACTATAATGGTTTGGGCATCGGTCTTCTCTTTGTGGGATCGATCTTCTGAATGTTTTAAATTCCTTCTAGCTATTACGGATTTAAGAAATTATAATGATTTTGGATTTTAAAATAGTTTGTTGTGTTGATAAAAATTGAGGCTTGGACATATTTGTTGTAGACACTTTCTTCATGGGCTACGTCAAGTGTTGAAGAGGTTGCTTCAACTGGACCAGGCATTCGCTTTTTTCAACTTTATGTAAGTTTATCATTTCCACCCATATCATTGTCTTCCCATGTTTTCTGAGATGTAATTGAGTTCATATCCATCCAATTGTATTATAGGCTCCTAAACCAATGGTAAGATCAGTTATATTGCATTGGGTTTACTAAATGTGGATGTATGAGTGGTTAAAATTTAGATGTCATTGCTGGCAGGTTCACAAGAATAGGAATGTTGTTGCACAACTTGTTAGAAGAGCGGAGAGGGTTGGTTTTAAGGCAATTGCACTGACTGTGGACACACCTTGACTTGGGTAGAGGGAGTCTGACATTAGAAATAGGTAGTGAAAATTAATTCTATTTTAGATTTGCTGACAAATTCAAAGAATCCCAAATAATTTGACACCTCACAGAAAGTTGATTCCTATTCCTAAACTTCTCGTTTTCACTTTCAAAGTTATATTTCTTGAAGTTGGAACCAAACTCTATATTCTAGCTCTCCTTGCTTACAGTTTCGTACACGGTCATTCTAAAAGGCATGGAGAAATCAGCCTCACTGGTGATGGCTTCAATTTCAGGGACTTGAGCAATTACCAAGCCAGTGGGATACTTCTGAATAAGCATGCAGACTATTTGGAATAATAGCAAATGAAAAATCACTATAATATGCAATGCCACCAAGGTTAGTTGATAACAATCTAGCTCTCAATAAAAATCAGAATATTGTGGAATTCTTTTAGGATCGGAAGCGATGCTAGGGTTAGAAAAAGCATTTAGCACCTATAATGTATCAAACTCAAAATAAGTCAGAAGTCTCCATTTTATCTGGGATTCTTTTTTGTTCATCCCTTGTCTCACACTAAGGTATCTAATGTTCTGAAAAGTCTCATTGTGATATCCACTCATACATGCTAGACAGTAAGGCACACCTATGTGTTGAGATTCAGTTCTGGATCCATAATTGTTTTTGACTTCTATTGATTTTTCTTTGTCAAAAATGTAGATTCGCATTGCCTCCATATCTTACCTTAAAGAATTTCGAAGGTTTGGATCTTCGGAAAATGGAGAAGGTATGTGTTCCATTTTATGAGTTCTTTAAATAGAAGGATGTTGTTTTTAGTTCTTCCTATATTCAAGGTCCAGACTTCTTCCTTAAGTTGGTTTTTTCTTGCAGATAGCAGATTCTGGACTAGCATCATATGTTGCAGGCCAAATTGACAGATCATTGAGTTGGAAGGTTTGTAATAGTCCTAGTAGAGGGATATTTCAAATAATTCTTCAGTATTGTGTTTGAATAGAATGATAATGGATAGAGAAGCACCTGGAGAAATCTTGGGGATGAGTTCTTGCCTTTGCTTGTAACCTTCTGAATCTTAGAAAAATTATTTGTGATGAGTCATATTATGATTTACATCTTCAAGAAATACTTCGTATCCTTTTTCAAGAAATACTCTGTATCATTTTTCCAATTATTTTGACTGTGGCATCGCATGGGTCGTGTTGTGGTTACTCTCCGATGCCCTGTCATTGCATTTTAGTGATTGTTCTCTCTGATCTCGATGTGATTAATTGGTTGAAAAGGCAAAGACCAGTTGTGGGCAGCTTCTTGGCTATTCACAAGTTCATCTGATCTTAGTACTTTTATATCAATACAAATATGAGGTCTCCGTTTGCTTTTAAAAATAAGAAATTGTTATGGTGGCAACCAATGACTATATGGTATCGTTTGTTGCTTACAGTCCTGCCTACTGTGCTAGATGTCACAGTGAACACTCCAGATGATTCTCAAGTTATTTTAAAGGTACGTTATCTCATAAAAAATATTATCTAGTGCTTATGCTGGTAGGTGGTAACATAAGTCTTGTCATAGATGTTCGATCCAGCTTTAAGAATTATGATGAATATAATCCAATCTTGCAGCATCCAGACCTATGGATAGTTATGTTTGGTTCAACAGTAGATTTTAATATATGTTTGTTTTATGGAAACAGGGAATTTCCACAGACCGTATTCTTGATTTATGCCGATTATTAGCTGTGAATGTGGAGACATGCCATCTGACCAACTATTCTTTATCCCATGAGGTAAGAAAATCAGTAGTTCAGAAGCTCATTAAATAATGGGATTGTTTGACAGGCTAGTGGATTGCAATTGATTGGTTCTGTTCAAGATATCATGTCGTAGGACCCTACTTGCATTAACAACACAGGTGTTCGTGTCAAGATAGAAATAGCCATGTACAGTGAAATTAGTTCTATTATTAGTTTGTAAAGCTTAAGTGTGACCATGGCAACATTGGCCATCTTAGTTTTCTTGAAGTACCCATGACTTGGTAAAAACTTGAATTATCCCAGGTTCGTGGCAACAGGTTGAGGGATTCATCAGATGTTGCAACCTTGAAGCCCTGTGCCCTTACTATTGTAGAAGGTAACCAATAACTCTGCTCCCCCATCTGAACAATTCAGGGGAGATAGCAAGAAATTTTGTCTTGCCTTTCTTTAAAATATAAATGTTTTTATCTTGAAAAGGGGTCAGAAATGATGTTAAATCATAATATTAGAAAATTGTTCTCTTGTTTCTTGAAGTGATCTAAACTGAATTTCTACTTGCATACGTGCTTCAAATATATATGCAAAGAAGAATACGCATTGTTTATACTCAAAGTTTGCATAATACTCTATATATGATTTTCATTTATTTTTCCTTTGCAGAGGACTACACTGAAGAGCATGCAGTTGCACACATTAGAAGATTATTGGACATTGTTACCTATACAACATGCTTTGGTTCTTCAGGAAAGTAAGGGGAACCTCAGTCTGGGCAGGGAGGTGGAAAAGAATCAGCTCACTCAATGACAAAGAATGTGGCTAAACAAAACAACGATGTTGCTCTAAAGAAATCTTACCTAGCAATAAAGAAAGAAAAGAAGCAAACAAGGATGGAAAAGACAATAAACCAGAGACCTTTCAAAAAGTTGAAGGTAAGGTTGAGGCTAGTGAAAAAGAAAATGATGGAGAGGAGAACTCAAACAAACATTCTTCTAAGGGTGAAGGAAGAAAGAAATCCTCGAAAGAGGGGAAATTTGAGGCCATTGCAGCTATGGTTGCTGCCAAAGAGGCCACAGATAAAGGGGATATGACAGGAATGTGTCCTCCCTCTAAACTTGGCCAGTTCTATGAATTCTTCTCGTTCTCACATTTCTTGCCTCCTATCCAATGTTAGTATACCGTTCCCTACAATTTTTTATAATTTGAAAGTAGTAGTTTTCAATCTTGTGTATAATAGAAATATTACGAGAATGCATATATCCCATACAAATATGGATATGATGTTGAAATATTTTCCATGTACTCTTCAAGCCATCAAGCTATGGTTCTTTATTTGATTGTAATGTAAAGATTCCATAAAATTTTGAACTGTGAAGCATGGCAAACAATGTGCACATTGCCAAATTTAATTTGTTGATTTTCTTTGGAGCTTATGAGTTAGAACTTTGAAGGGAAAAAAAAAGTGAATTACGAAGAGTATTTTAGTGACCAATGGCATTGGTATGTACAGTCATAAGGAAGTCCACAAGGCAATCTGTTGAAGACAAACGTCCTGGAGATTTTTTTTCTATAGACGTGAGCGCTTCTTATCCAATCCTGCACTAATTTTGAGCTTCACCTACATAATGGCTAGGAACTAAATTGTTTCTTCTGTAGATTTCTTATATTTGTCATGCCATTTCCCCTGATATACAGGTGAAGCTTTGCAATGGAAAGTTGGTGACTATAACAACATCCACCAAAGGTTTTTATAGTGTTGGAAAGCAGCTTGTTCAAAGTCATGCACTTGTCAACTTGCTACAGCAGTTGAGCAGGGCTTTTGCAAATTTCTATAGACGTGAGCACTTCTTATCCAATCCTGCACTAATTTTGAGCTTCACCTCCATAATGGCTAGGAACTTAATTGTTTCTTCTGTAGATTTCTTATATTTCTCATGCCATTTCCCCTGAGGTGAAGCTTTGCAATGGAAAGTTGGTGACTATAACAGCATCCACCAAAGGTTTTTATAGTGTTGGAAAGCATCTTGTTCAAAGTCATGCACTTGTTAACTTGCTACAGAAGTTGAGCAGGGCTTTTGCAAATGTGAGTATCTTTAAGGTCCAAACTATAATTCTATTGCACCTTATATTATTTAATTGCTTACAAGATGCCTTCTCTCGTGTTTAACAAATTGGCATCAATGTTTAATGTTTGGGCATCGGTCTTCTCTTTGTGGGATTGATCTTCTAAATGTTTTAATTTCCTTCTAGCTATTAAGGATTTAAGAAATTCTAATGATTTTGGATTTTGAAATAGTTTGTTGTGTTGATAAAAATTGAGGCTTGGACATATTTGTTGTAGACACTTTCTTCATGGGCTACATAAAGTGTTGAAGAGGTTGCTTCAACTGTACCAGGCATTCGCTTTTTTCAACTTTATGTAAGTTTATCATTTCCACCCATATCATTGTCTTCCCATGTTTTCTGAGATGTAATTGAGTTCATATCCATCCAATTGTATTATAGGCTCCTAAACCAATGGTAAGATCAGTTATATTGCGTTGGGTTTACTAAATGTGGATGTATGAGTGGTGTTAAAATTTAGATGTCATTGCTGGCAGGTTTACAAGAATAGGAATGTTGTTGCACAACTTGTTAGAAGAGCAGAGAGGGCTGGTTTTAAGGCAATTGCACTGACTGTGGACACACCTCGACTTGGGCGGAGGGAGTCTGACATTAGAAATAGGTAGTGAAAATTCATTCTATTTTAGATTTGCTGACAGGACTAGGTAGACACGTGGGATAAATCTTATATTCAGAGTACACTCCTCTTTAACGTTATGAGTTTGTACCCATGTTTTAACACTTTCTCAGCTCTCAATAAAAATCAGAACATTGTGGAATTATTTTAGGATTAGAAGCGACGCTAGGGTTAGAAAAAGCATTTAGCACCAATAATGTATCCAACTTAAAATAAGTCAGAAGTCTCCATTTTATCTGGGATTCCTCTTTGTTCATCCCTTGTCTGACACTGAGGTATCTAATGTTCTGAAAAGTCTCATTGTGATATCCACTAACAGAAGGCACGGGTCTAAAAATTGTTTAGTTTGAGTTTGTGAGCAAGATGTGAAATGGTTCAATTTGTTTCTGCATGCTTGTTTTTTATTTTTTTTACAAAGATAGCCCTTCAATTGCTTGCATATTATGAGTTTCTTATGGATTCCACAGTCTCCCCTGTTTAGCTACTGTACCTTCAGCTAATACATAGTCATTTGAAAAAGATGTACCTTCAGCTCTCGTATCTATTTTTTCGCCAACTTTATGACTGCAATCAGATTAGATAAACATTGAATAGCTATAATTTTCAATTTTAGTCACCCTGTCTTGGGCCAAACTTTTGAACATTATGGCACCTCTTTCATTACAAGCATCAGGGGAATTGTCATTATTACAAAGATTTTGGTTGATGTTGTATGTATCAGGTTTCGTCCCTGTATATTGGTTGATGTTGTATGTATCAAGTTCCGTCCCTGTATATTGGTTGATGTAACAAAGGTGGATCTGAGTACCACTGTGTTGGGATTCAAGATATCAATGCCTATTATGATTGCTCCAACTGCCATGCAAAAGATGGCTCATCCCGAAGGTATGCATTAGATTATTGTATTACAGTTAACATCCTATTTTGATGCATATATTTTTTGAAAGTGAATCCATCATCTTTTACAGGAGAGTATGCTACTGCAAGAGCTGCTGGAACTATAATGGTTTGGGCATTGGTCTTCTCTTTGTGTTATCGATCTTCTGAATGTTTTAATTTCCTTCTAGTTATTAAGGATTTAAGAAACTATAATGATTTTGGATGTTGAAATAGTTTGTTGTGTTGATAAAAATTGAGGCTTGGACATTTGTTGTAGACGCTTTCTTCATGGGCTACATCAAGTGTTGAAGAGGTTGCTTCAACTGGACCAGGCATTCGCTTTTTTCAACTTTATGTAAGTTTATCATTTCCACCCATATGATTGTCTTCCCATGTTTTCTGAGATGTAATTGAGTTCATATCCATCCAATTGTATTATAGGCTCCTAAACCAATGGTAAGATCAGTTATTTTAGATTTGCTGACAGGACTAGATAGACACGTGGGATAAATCTTATATTCAGAGTATACTCCTCTTTAACGTTATGAGTTTGTACCCATGTTTTAACACTTTCTCAGCTCTCAATAAAAATCAGAACATTGTGGAATTATTTTAGGATCAGAAGCGACGCTAGGGTTAGAAAAACCATTTAGCACCTATAATGTATCAAACTTAAAATAAGTCAAAAGTCTCCATTTTATTTGGGATTCCTCTTTGTTCATCCCTTGTCTGACACTGAGGTATCTAATGTTCTGAAAAGCCTCATTGTGATATCCACTAACAGAAGGCACGGATCTAAAAATTGTTTAGTTTGAGTTTGTGAGCAGGATGTGAAATGGTTCAATTTGTTTCTGCATGGTTGTTTTTTTATGTTTTTTACAAAGATAGCCCTTCAATTGCTTGCATATTATGAGTTTCTTATGTATTCCACAATCTCCCCTGTTTAGCTATTGTGCCTTCAACTAATACATACTCATTTGAAAAAGATGTACCTTCAACTCCCGTATCTATTTTTTCACCAACTTTATGACTGCAATCACAGGAAAAATTGATCAACATAGAACATCTCCCCATGACTCTGAAAATGTGTGGAGTTGTTACAACCAATTCACACTTCAGAGTGTTAGTTAAATTAAGGTGAATGAGACTAAAGAATTCCTGCCCTTTGAACCAGAAGTTGTTAAGTTTTGTTATGGATAGTTTTTAGTAACATCCATGACACACACATGCTGTTATTTTTTAACTTAATCTCCACTATGTTTAACTTATTGTTGGAGGCAATCATGAAAGGAAAGAGAAGGAGGTACTGATGAGACTTGGTCACTAATTCCCAGTGTACTTAAACAAAATATGTATAGAAATGGATTTTTATATTTTGTATCCCACCCACCTCATTGTGAATATATCATGTACGACTTGGTCAACAATGATCACTCACCTAACTCTATAATTTTTATTTCGTGACCCTAAGAATCTTGGCCAAAGATGATCACTCCACTAATTTTGTGCTTTCATAAATACCTAATACAATATAGAGTGTACATCATGCATAGTTACAACGATATTCTTTTATAACTCGCATTCTTTTTTTCACATTTGTAAGTATTTTGCATTGTTGTTGACTGTACTAATATCAATTAGTATCAAAACCTCAGATTAACTACTTTGGGAGTTCTGCAATTCCAGCTTCCTTGGTGTCCCTTTTATTCAGAATTATCCTCAAAATCTCACCTCCAATCTACTCTAGGAGTCCATAGCACATGAATTGTTCTCTTCTCCTATTAGCAGGTCAATAGACATGCATGCAGCACCTTCCCACTCCAGCTTCTTTATCCATTTTTCCACGGTTTTCTATACATTTTCTACAATCACAGTACTCTTCACAACCTTGAATGCCACATGTTTAATTGCCATGCTAGAGTGGGTTCCTATTGTGTCTATCATGGATTCTTGGCACAAATCTTATCATAGATCAGAACTGAAGTACTGCAATTTTGGCATTCAACTTGCAATATCAAGCACACTTGCAATTTTTTCATGAATGTCTCCTCGACACAAATTCTTCCTGCAGTGCCACACTTCAAAACTCCAGATCAATGTAGCTGGTGTTTCAGTTTTGCATCATGACTTTTAAACTTACCATTTCTCTCCTGGGGTCTATGATTGTCCAATTTTTTGCCTGAAAAAAATACCTTGCCATCTATGTCTCCCACTCTACATATTGTTTGTTGATTAATCTCTGAGTTAGGATTGTCCAATATCTTCAGATATTGTAATGGAAGCTAGCAAAAGCTATTCACAGCAAACATATCAACTTTTCCAAGGAGTGTCACATGATTTTCTTTTCCAGTTGGTAAGTATTGTCCAATTATGGTAAGAGACCCTATTTTTTGTCTTTGCTAGTGGGCTTCAGTACAACGTATGTTACTTGGGAGCGGGGAGCAGGAGCGGAAACGGGAGCGGGAGTGACCATTTTCAAAAGCTCCCGGTTTGGGAGCAAATCCCGAAGCGATTTT
>APFE030559515.1:371399-448426 GCA_000404065.3 Pinus taeda
TTTTGATACATATATGTCAACAAAAACATGTAGAATGATGAATTAGACATAAAAAACATTAAAAAAAAAAACAACATAGATTGATCATTGAACCATATCACATCAATCATCTAGAAATTATAATCGTCATCAACCATGTCCACAAGTTAGTAAAATACATATTACCACTGCAACATATTGAGTGTCGTGAATCATGATTCATCAAATTCAATCTTAAAGTTTCAACTTCAAGCTTTCAAAATTGAAAATTCAATATATAACATTTATTATCATTAATCACCAAAGTTGTATTTGTAAGCTAAGTTTAACCATTACAAGAAGCAATATCTTAGATATTTCTAAGTCCTAACTTCTAACTGTTAACATGAAATGAAATGTTATAAAATGAAACATGAATAATGAAATGAAATGAACCAACTTTAGTCTTTCACGAAGCATCATATTCATAATTCACAATCATTACCAATGAGTTATAATTGCCAACTTCAAACTTCAAATTTTCATTGTCACAGTCATATATTGTTTACAAAAAATATCATTATGATATGAAAGAGTCAAGAGTCAAGAGTCAAGGACTCAAAACTCAACAGTTATGAAAACTAAAGTCTAATAGAAACTAGAAAAGGCAAGTAAACTGTAAATCTACATGTGGCCCTTGCCACGAGAGTCTCCAGGAGTATAAGCAGGTCGTGGTGGTCTTCTAGGAGTCTCTCGCACAGACCGACGACCAGAACTAGAACCTCCACGTGAGGGTGTAGATGGAGGTGGCGACAGCAAAGGAACAAGACTCGGACTCGGAGCTGGAGCACTGCTACCAGTAGATGGTGGAGGTGGAGGTGGCATGGCTGCTACAGCTACTTCATCTTCATCCCTTATAAGTTCCTCTTCCAGTTCTTCAAGATGTACAATGCCATCCTCCAAATTGTCATCCTCTGGGTGCTTGTCCCAAATTTTAAATGTGGGATCCTCATAAGAACGCTCACAGTAATGACTCAACAACCTCAAGTTGTAGAGCACATAAACCAAGCTTTCTGCTCGGTTTTCATTGAGTCTGTTTCTTTTCACATTATGTATGTAGCTGTAAGTGCTCCAACACCTCTCTGCAGAAGAAGTATTTACAACTTGTGAAAGAACTTTTTTTGCCAATTTTGTCAAAGGTCCATGGCCACCAAATGTTTCCCACCATGTGAGAGAATCAAATCTATCTCTGTCGTCCATTGCATGGAAGTTACCGAACAAACGAGTGCCACTAAAGAATTTGCCTATTTCAAGGCGCACAGTTGCACATTCCTCCCTGTCAGGTAACAACTTTTCCAATGCTTGCAAATATCCACTAGTTACCTCTGGATCTAAATGGGATTTGGTCCTAATCCCACCCCCTGATGCAGGTTGGCCCAACCAAGATGTAGAGTAGTATTTTGGCGCAAGGATATATGCCAAGCAATGTAGTGGAAGATTAAGTTTATTCCACCGTTCACACACAAAATCATGAATCAGTTTGTACAAGTCGGGATCTCTGTTATGAACAATATCTTTTATTTGCCCCAACATGGTATCCATCTGCTCATGCACCTTGCCAATCACTGGTTTGTCTGTATCTGCAAACCGAATCATGTGATAAATGGGCTTGGTGAAATCCAATACATGATTCACACTTATCCAAAACTGACCATCAAGAGCAGCCTCCTCCACCAGTTCAAAACCTCGCCTGTCAGCTGCATTTGTAGCCCTTTCCTTTAATACCTGCCAATGTGGACTTGATACCATGCTAGGCAATGACTCTCTTACCTTCAAAAGGTGCCTGAAGATGAGGTAATAGCTACCAAATCTGGTCTACGCAATCTTCAACAACTCCAATCTCGAGTGACTGCGGAAAAGGCCATGGGTATTGCTATAATTTGTAATAAATTTTATCATTTGTTTGCCTTTTTTGTACAAATCACCAATCCATTTGTATGGTGCATTTTTGTTCTTGACAATATCATGCATCAGAAGGTTCAATTTGTGAACCAAACATCCAGACCAAAATATGTTGGGGTATTTATCCTCAATAATTGCTCCCGCTGGCTTACAATTAGCAGCATTATCAGTGATGACTTGGATGACTTTGTATGGCCCAATACGGTCAATTGTTTCAAGTAATGCTTCTGCAATGTTGATGGTGGTCATGAACTTGTCTGAGTAATCATGTGCGGTTAGAAAGATGGCACCACTAACAGACACAGCAAGAACACTTATCAATGGCTTGCCTTTTACATTTGTCCATCCATCAGATACAATGGACACCCCATGGTCAGTCCAAGAACTTGTCATTCTATTCAAAGAAAGTGATATTTTTTCTTTTTCATGATAAAGTCCAACAGTTCTTGCCTTGTCATACCTAGGGCTCTTGTATCCTTCAGGGGCATCATTTATGGCAGAAACCATTTCGTGCCAATAAGGTGAGCGAAGAACATTGAATGGTATCCCACATGCATAGAGAAACCAGTAAACCTTTGAATCCACATCATTCCTACACCTCTCATCAAGGAACTCTAATATGGTTCTACGCCTCAAAGATGACGACCCTGCATATCCACTGCCTTGGGAGGATGCTGAAGGAGTTCTTTGTGATTGTGAGCTTGGTTCAAAGAAACCCCTTGATTTTTTTGATTTGTATTGGGCTTCCTCCTCTTCCCTTATGTATTTGGCTCTATTCATCGCTGACACCGCTGGACAAGTTTTGATTCCTATTTGTTTGTCTCCATCCCATGGCCTTTTCCCGCAAAGGTGTTTTCTGGCACAAGTGTATGAACTTGTGTAATCATTGTTGCAATGGGGGCAACGAAATTTAGTGGTTCCACCCCCTCTCCCTATTTCAATCCTGTTAACATATTTCAACAATGGGGTTTGGTCTTGTTTAGTTTTTTGAGGGTCATGTTCACCCTCCTCCAGCTCCTCCTCACCAGGGTTTTCATCAATTTGACTTTCTCCAGCTTCTTCATCCCCCTCTTCAGTTTGGCCCCTCCATTTCCTACTCTCCAGCATCATAATAACCATAAAAGGGACCAAGAAGAGGAAAATGCCAAGAAATATAGCCAGGTCCATGGTGTTTGATGTTTGTAGGGTTTTGAATCTACAAATTAATTGATTGATTGGGATTAATTAATTTAATTTAAATTCATGAGTTTTAAACTAAATTAAATTAACTAAATTACTATCTAACTAAATTAAACTAACTAAACTAACTAAATTACTAACTTAGTTACCTCTTTGCAGGCTTGCTCCTCGCTCCTCGACACTTGCTCCTCACTTCTCCTCACTCCTTTGCTCTTGCTCTCCATGAAACTCAACTCAATGAAGTGATAATGAATTTTTTTTAGGCCCATTGGGCTTTTAAAACATTTTTTTTTAAATTTAATTTATTTTTTTTCGGGTCCAAGGAATTTTTTTCCACTAGCCCGCTCCCAGTGCCGCCCGAAACGCTCCCGAAGCGATTTTTTAATGCTCGGAAGCGATCACTCCCTATAGCGCTCCCAAAAATGGCAGGGAGCGCAAATTTTTTTATCGGGAACGCACTCCCGATAATCGCTCCTGTCCAGGAGCGATTTCTGGAGCACGCTCCCAAGCTGCTCCCGCCCGGAGCGCGGATTGGGAGCGGGTTCAGGGGGGGGGGAGGGCCGCTCCCCCGCAACATAGAGTACAACAACTTTGAGGAAAAAATAACCTAATAGTCACTCTCTGCTTGGAAGGTTTCAGAGATGAAGGCAAATTACTTCCCCCCAAAGGAAGATGTCATTTTAATGAATGAAGCACCCACAGATTTTTATGTGTTAGTGTCTGGTGCTGTGGTAGGTATCTTTCTGAACGTTACAGAGTCCAAAATTTCAGAGCTTTTAGGTGGTTCCCTTTATTTCTTTTGTCGAATATGTCTTCAAACAGAGAACTGCAACAAAGAGTTGTAAATGTTGATGTGGCGCTAGAGTAACATTGAAGTTTTGTTTCATTTTGCAGGACATACTAGCAGAGAAAGACAAGGGTAAAACAGAGCAGGCAAGCTAAATTTTTTTTAAAGGAAAGTGATTATTCATGCTCTTAGTATCTTCTTGTTAGGAGATTCATTACATAATAAGCATGAATATTAGAATGTTTGCATTTCATTTGCAAATAAATTTGGAACAACCATTTGTTTCACTATATGTTTTAGTCACATTGGAAAATTTGAAGTACACAAATGACATGTCTCATTACAAATGACTTGTTTGTTTTACCCCAAGCATTAGTAGCACATACATTACTTTGAAATCACAAAACTAAGTCAGTTGGTTTCTTTACTGTAAACTTGTCTCCTGCTACATTCCAAACTCTTGGGCAGTCCCGGCATTACAGTTCATAATGCTTATAATCAATGTTGCATTCAAAAATAAATGATAAGTCAAAGAGTGTTTCAATTTTATTATGAAGTAGATTTTATGCACATGTTTATTTTCATTAGGATTTATTGAATGAACCATCAAGTTCCAGTGATTTCTACAAGAGCCCTAGGCTACATCCAGATATTTTTATGGGATAAGGTTGGATGATCTAAACCTATTGGAGAATTCAATAGTTCAAACTATATTTGATTTTCTTAGGCCAAAGGATTTGACAAATCTCGTCCATCCATAAGGTTGCAATATACTACACCCCCACAATTTTGCATTTGGAGGATCTACAGAGGTATGAATATCTAAACTAGTTAAAACTAATTTATAAATTCGAGATCCTTGATTGCTTATATATAAGTATGTGCATGGTTATCCAACTTGAGTTTCCAACTAACAATCTTAACTAGACTCGTAGAGTAGCATGAGGTTTTGTATCAATAGTTTGTTGATGCCTGCACCTTGAGTGTCGCATTGCAATTCATGATCTTAGAAAAAATGAGTAAATTCTACTACATTGCAATTCATGATCTTAGGGAAAATGGGAAAATTCCACTACATGTTTTTAACGAGTATGTATAAAGAAGCGATTCTAGATTTCATGTTAGAGAATAGAGTACAGAACAGGTGGACTCATATGGATGCATCGGTCTTCTTGGTACTCTTTAACAGGGATTTTATATGATCACACAAATATCTCAATATAATTGACAATAGAGTTTTATTTTCCTAATTTATTATAGAAAACTATAACAAAGGGAATGGAGATACTTATCTCTGCTCATACGTATTGTGAAAAAATGCAATTAAATTACTTATAATATACATGAAGAATGGTGAACATTTTCTTTAGCCAATTGAAAGAATTGCAACATATTTTAAAACCATTTTGTAGTCAAGAGGTTATAAAAAATACCCACAGTAAAACAAAACTGAACCGCCTATTTCCTCAATCCAATTTCAACATGGTATCAAAGTTATTTATGTGATTGTGAATCTTAGGAATTTGCAATGTAGGGAGAAAGGTATAGAAATCAGAGGAATTCAAATTATTTTTTAGCTTTGGGAGTTTGTGCAGACAACCTCAGGTGTGAGGACAGATTGGATGGAGAAAGGAATAGCAATCAGTCTATCAAAAGAAATTCAAACTATTTTTTAGATTAGGGAGTTTGTGCAACTAGCCTCAGGTATGAAGACAGATTGGATGGTGCCTCAAATTTATTATGGTGAAAGGTGAGGGTTACATTTGTACTAGAAGAGAATAATCGCACGGATATTGTGACTCTGGTTATAGATCTATAGCAGTTGACAACTCATGAAGAAAGGGAAGCGAAGGCTAAGTTGATGATTATGGATGATGCTATATTGGATCATTGGATCCATTGTATATCGAAGAAAAAGATGGTGAATGAGATGTTTGATGGCTTAGTTTTTCTACCCCAAATGGTTTATCCCTGGGAGATTAGGATTTGGATAGAACGTCGGGGATTAATTGAACTAGCTGTTGGAGATGTTGCTGGGCACTTGGCTAATTTCATGCCCACAAGCGTACTATTAAGTTCCTCCTGGGTAAGGCTCACTAGGGACACTATCCACCAAAGTGGACAAGCATCCAGTAGGTTTCCATGCAAATTATTCCTTGGAAAAAGAATCCCCGAGGGGTTAGTTCATGCGTATATTTTTATATTTGGTAACACATAAGTTTAGGTTTAAGGGTAGACGGCACAAATTCTATACCCAAATTCGCAAGGGGCTTTGATTGTGAATGCATCTGATATGGATTGATGATTCTCAGGAAAGAAACTCTGAAAACCATGTCACCTAGGGAAGTCATGTAATTGCAAACAATATAAAGTGCAGAGAATATGGTAGCTTATTTGTATGATTAAAGAAGAGTCTTGGTTCTTTTCCCCCTGTATTATGTTATTGACAAGTTTGCAACCAATTCATACAACCATGTCAATTGAGGAAGTCGTGCAATTGCAAGCAGTATAAAGTGCAATAAATATGGTAGCTTATTTGCATGATTAAAGAAGATTCTTGGATCTTGCCCCCCTGTACTATATTTTTGACAATTTTGCAACATGTTCATATTGAAGTTCACATTTGCTGAACTACATTCTGTTAAGGATATGCTTAAAATACTATCGGATCTAAGTTATGCATTGTGTTCAAAATTTGCATCTACTGGATAGCTTGCTCCCAAGGATGGGTATTTGCTTGCTCCCATCAAATACCTTTGGATTTGAGATAGATAAAGTGCTTATTTCTTATGATTCTAATGAGTTGTGGCACATGTGGCAGTGTTCTTAGTAACTTGAAGGGAGGAAGGGGTTATGGTCATATCTTCCATGTTCTGTTGGACTTCAAAGGAACGAATAGTTTTGAGCTTGGACTTCAAAGGAATGGGTAGTTTTGAGTGGACAGCTATTATTTGTTCTTAATTCAGACATGTTACTATCTTTTCTTGATTCTGCTAAGCAATCTAGTTTGAAAGAAGATTTTGATTTGGAGAAGACACAACAATATAGTTTGAAAGAGGGTTTTCTTGTTTTTGATCGCCTCCAGAATGAGAACGACATTGTTAATTACGACAAAGAGGAAATGCTATTCAAATGAAATTTTAATCATTGGTATCAAATACTTTGACTCTTCCAATACTTGGGAGATTTGAGGCACGAAACTTTCCAAGACAAAATGCTTCCAACTCAATTATTTCAATGCCCTGTTCTCAAGACTCCATATCAGTACTCGATTCTCAAGACCAGAGAAGAATATCCGACTCAACTATTTCTGGACATGCGGTTTTGAAGCTTGTTTGTGTAAGTTAACACCAATAATTTCATTTTGCAGTTCACTATGCTGGATGCCTTTCATATCTGCTTGCTGCTAGATATCATGATCCAAGTAGGACATGGATTGGTGCTGCATTTCCATATTTTATGAAACAAAGCCTTTGGATTCTCTATATTACTGCAATCTATTTTTCCATTACGATTCTAACCATTTTTGGATATGGAGACCCACATGCTGAAAATACGAGAGAAATGATATTTGAAATCGTCTACATGTTATATAATTTGGGTTTGACTGCATACATGATAGGAAACATGACAAATTTATTTGTACATAGCACAAGCCGAACAATGAAATTTGTAAGGAATATATTTTTAATAGATTTGTGTATAGAAAAGTTATGCCTACATATTCTCTCTTTTCAATGCAAAACTGCTACATCATATGAGGATTTGACTTTCATTTTGATTGCAGAGGGACACAATTCAGGCAACTTAAAGATTTTCTTTTAGGAATTGGTTGCCACTACAATTGCAAGATCAAATGTTGTCACGTATATGCTTGAAATCCAGGACAGAGGGATTACAGTAAGAAGAAACATTAAATGATATGCCAAAGGCCACCATCTGCGCAAGCATTGCAAACGTCTTGTTTTTTCCTATTGTTGATAAAGTGTATCCTTTCCAAGGAGTGTCACGTGATTTTCTTTTCCCGCTGGTAAGCACTGCCTAATTATGGTAAGGACACCTTATTTTTTCTTCATGAACTCTCAGAATTTGGTATAAAATGTGTACTATATTTGAAACTTTAATTTGCCATTAAATTAATGAGACATGAATTCCCACAAAGGAGTTCAGAAATGTGCAATTAAGTTGAGCTTTCATCTTGTCATTCAATTGATGGACACTGAATATTAAATATAAGATAAATATATAGGAGTAGCACGTGAGTGTCAGTGTTATAAAGAATATTCTTTTTACTATTAATAAAAATATAGATAGTTAGTTTCATTTTAAAGGGTTATAAATATGAGTTATAAATACAAGACTTAAAAGGTTGTAAATATTTAAAGTGTTGTAAATATGAGTTATTGATTGTTTTTACTCAAAACCTGATAAATAGCAATTTAGCATTTTCTTTTTAATTGAGTGACTCAAATTCATGTTTCTTTAGGTTGAAGGTAAAGCCACTAAAGTGGAAAAAAATTGTGATGCCAATAATTAGAGGGATTGTCATCATGGGGTGATAAGAAATTTAATATTCCAAGAAGAGGAGGTAGTAGTAGATTCTAAATAAATTAGCAATGCAACAACATAAATGTTTGCAACAAATTTAGAGAGATCCACCTTGTTGAATAATGCACACACTACATGGATAATGGATTTCCGCACTTTATGCCTTACCACGTTTTCTTTGCAACATCTGGTGCAAATGCTACTTATGTCCCAAATAGTTTGTACTATTATGTGTCTATTCCCTATGACAACTGTCATGAATTTATATTTGTATTATTACAATGTTTAAGAGGGAAACACAATTTTGGTGTAATAAGTATCTACTCTCTCATTCTAACACATCTTAGTTGCACTATATCAATAAATAAAATCCAAATTAAAATATTCAAATATGCCAATTCTTGAAAAAAAATCACAGCTTAAAATGTATAAATGTTGTCCCCCCTTTACTTTGCTTTGAAGCATAACATATGGCTCCAATTGACTATCCATACAACACAAAGTTCCCATCAAAATTCTTTATCTGATATCATCTTACTAGATTGTCAATGTATTTTTACGTTGCTCTGAAGAATAACATATGGCTCCAATTGACTATCCATACAACACAATGTTCCCATCAAAATTCTTTATCTGATATATCATCTTACTAGATTGTCAATGTATTTGGCAATGTTCGATTGTTCAATATAATATTATTATCAACGCCGACATCATTTTTCACTGGCATTGCTTTCATGAACTTGCAGTGATGGGCTTGGTGAAAACATCAATTTGGGCCAACACTTTTTGGTTCGAAAATTAAATTAGAATTTTCATTGTTGGATCCTATTAATTCTTAGTTAAAGAATACACATTCTCGTAAGCCTAACATGAAACCTATAACATCAACTAACCCTCGTAAAAATGGAAAAAATTACTCGCCTACGTTGATGGTCTCCACTTGAGATGCTCGTCCTCTGCCTTCAGATGCTATTTTGGGTTCCCCTCCACAAAATTTTCTTATAACTTTGCTTGGTATGTTGCTAAAGTTTCAAGGAATGGTTGTATTCGCTCGAGTACTTTTGAGAGCACAATACTCCCGCTAACCAATGTGCTCCTAACTTCGCAAACTAGTATTGGTACTCGTTTTTTCCAAGTGGTAGTAATCTTCGTTCTACTTTGCAGTCTAACATAAGGGTGGGTTTGACAATATTTTGTCAATTTGTCTGCCAGCATTGGGGTTTGTTGAATAAGTCGGAAATATTTGTGTCCGTATTGATAAAATATAACGGTAACCTGTCCTTTCAGCTTGAGGTGTGCTATGAGGGTGGCTTGGACAATCTGTTGTTTATATTCAGTAAGTCGAACGTAATCGACCTTTCTCCTAAATTCCTAGGGTGCAGACAATATAATTCAATTAAGTTCCGGGCAATATAATTCAGTTAAGTTCCTTCAACCTTTCTCCTAAATTCCTAGGGTGCAGACAATATAATTCAATTAATTTCCAGGCAATATAATTCAGTTAAGTTCCCTGCATGGAAAAAGAGGATTGATCTACTTCTCAAAGAAAATGAACTTCTAGACTACATCAAAGGGAGTGTCACTATTCCTATTAAGGAACAGGGGCAAACTCAAGCCCTAGCAAAGTTTAATAAGGATGAAACAAGGGCTCAAAGGATTTTGATAGAATCCATCAAGGACCTTCTCATTTCTTATGTTTCCAAACTTGAAACATCTAAAAAAATCTTTGATACGCTGGTGAAGCTATTCTCAGTTAGCATCGTTGGAGAAGTGATATCGTTGCGTAATGAGTTATATAAAATGAAGATATCCAAGGGAGAAGGAATAGCTCCCTACTTCATGAATGTCTCTAAGATGAGAGACCAATTGCAAAAACTGGGAGAAGATATGTCAGACAAAGACATGACAACTGTGGTACTCAATGCATTACCTGAGGAATGGGGCAACTTCACATCAAGTATATATGCCAAGAAGGAAGCAACCCCGTTGAATGAACTTTGGTCTCTATGCACTATTGAGGAAACTAGAATCAAAGCCAAAAATGATGTGGGATCAAAGGAGTTATGGCTAAGAGAAAAGGGAAATTTGGCAAGTTTGGTCCACAGAGAAAGGGTAAAAGAGATATGTCCAAAGTCCAATGCTTTCACTACCAAGAGTATGGACATTATAAGAGGGATTGTCCTAAGTTTAAGAAGGAGAACAATAAGAGGAAACGAGAAGAAGCTCACATTACCCAAGAAGTGAAAGAAAAAGGTACGTAGAAGGAGGACCCTTTGGATCCCTATGATGATTGAGATCAACTTATTTACATTGGTCTTCTTTAAATTTTGGGTATCATAGGAACATGTAGAAATAGGATAGAATGCATGATTTATGAAAAATGGCATCTTCAGGAATACAGGGACATTATGCAGAGATAGCTCAAATAAGGATATTCATGTAGGAAGGATGTACCATTGAATGACATCATCAATGCATAAAGGAATGATCACGATCAAGAAGACTCATCTTAAAAAGCCTCTATCATCAGCGTAAAGGAGCATTTACAGGTTGAGGACTATAAGGATCCTTCAGTGGAATCTTCAATTGAGGATTCATGACTTTCAAAAAAACGCAGATGTCTTAATAGGAATTCCACTCATGGGGATTCAATAATAGATGATATGTAGGCCTGGAAAGATGTTGCAAAGCAAAGGAGATTAAGGTAATCTCAATCTAGGAAGATGTCAAAAGAAGCTGAGATGATCAAAGAAAGAACTAAGATGAGATATGTATGCATCTATGTTTTCAATTAAAAGCATGTCATCATTTGTATCAATGAGCATGGGAAATTGATCTAGTAGCATGGTCAAGGACATGGTAGATCTCTTTCGTTGAAGAAAATGCTCGAAAGTGTGGTTCACTCACTGATAAAGGTCAACATGAGAAATGTCTTCATATGAAGTATGAGGTGGTTAAGAAAGAAAATCTATAAAGAAGCATATGAGATAAAGAAATCAGGGATAAAAGGACACCATGGACACTAGGAATCAACATCCGACAGATTTGTTTAAGGCATCTCCCAAAAGAAGGCACGAGAATTATGACAAAGGAAGAAAAAAATCAACGGACCCTTGACACCTAGAAAGGCCTTGGAGATGTGAAAATGCAAGATGTTGATGATTCAAGCCAACAAGATGTCATGATGAAGAGCCATCTCATAAGGTACTATTTGATTTAATGTTATTTTTGATTTCTTGAATAATATCTGGATGAATTCATGCAAGGCTACTAAAACAAAGGTTGTAAGTAAAGTACAACTAGCATTCATGTGGTGGATGGAAATTCCTGAAAGAAACATGATGAAGGAGGAGCATCCATATGACGAAAGTTCGAGATATGTAGCAGGAAGGCCACTTTTCATGAACAAAAGAATGACATGACAAACTAAGAAGGAAAGTGTAGATGGTTGATGCCCTACAAAGAAGAAGCTCAACTGAATTTCATGACATCAAGGAAAGAAAGTGATCAAGCAATTGAAAGGCCCACAAAGAAGAAGTTGTTGGTGGAAAGGAGAGTCCCTAGTTGAGAGGGAGCTCTGACAAGTCCCTAATTAAGGGGGAGCTTGGGCAAGTTCTAGGTCAGAAGGAGCTCTGACAAGTCCTTGATTAAGAGGGAGCTTGGGCAAGTTCTTGGTCAGAGGGAGCTTGGGTACATTCCTTCACAGAAATGGGAATATCTTTCCTAGTTAAGAGGGATCTTGGGCAAGTTCTTGGTCAAAGGGAGCTTGGGTACATTCCTTCACAAGAATGTGAATATCTTCCCTAGTTAAGAGGGAGAGATAGACACAACATTCTTGTCTTCACCTGGGAAGAAAGAATGGAGGATTGGTAATCATCTGGTATTTGATGCTCTTTGAGGATGTGTAGGACAACCAAGAAAAGAGTGGGCAAGAGGACCGATACTCTTTGAGGGCTAGGAACCCAAGATAAGAAGAGTCCTAGAAGGTCATACTCCGTGAACACCCGGGTGGTTATGTACCTTGAGAGACAATGATGAAAGTATCTATAGTCATTGGTCTCACCAACATAGTGCTCTGATCTATTGAAATATCGAGTTGTCAGTCAAGGCCTTGTTGTGGAGACAATGTTGGTTATTATGATGCTATGACAGATGGATTGACAATCCAATTTCTATTATGTGAATCTTCATATTGAAAATGGCCAAACACCTCGTAATGGTTTATGAATACCGCCCTAGTTAAGAGAGTGTTGAAAAAAGTGTATCTAGGTTCGGTCTTCATAAATGTAATTTTGATCTTTGTATTTGTAAAAGAAAAGAATTATTATTTTTGTCATTATCAAGAATGGGTTTCTTGCCCATTTGATAGGTCAAGCACATGTTTAAGTGCTTCTAAGAAAGACAGAGTCAAATGTAATTGTTGAAGACCCATGTGGGCATATTACACTATATATGTATTAAAGTCAAATAAATATGTCAAAGAAGATCCTCCAAAGCAAAGACAAGTCTCATCTTCAGGCCGACTCAAGAAATGAATTTTTTATGCACAAATGTCAAGTCACCTTCACTAGGTGATCAAGTCGTCCTAAAAGGAGGGACATGCTCCTATATATAGAGCAGTACAACCTCACCATTAAACCAATCAAGTGATCTCTCAAATCAGCGAAGAGAAGAGGCAAGAAAAAGGTGCGAAAAAGAGCGAGAAAAGTACTTTTAGGGCAGCGAAGAAGAGAGAAAAGAAATCTAAACTTTTGGGATTGTTTTTGGGCTCGTCTCTGTCACACGTGCGAAGGAAAAGGAGGACATTCTGCTGCTGCAAGAAGTCAGAAATTGCAGCTCTCCAAGAAGTTTTGATTGGGCTAAAAAAGAGGTCTCAAATAGGCCTCCATATCAAGCGAAGTGAGTCCCATCTCAAGCGAAGGAAAGAAGCTAGCTAGAAGGGCAATCTTGTTCCCTCGAACAGCGACACGTGCGAAGAAAACAGAGCGGCAATAAGGGTTAAGAGGATCAGACTCTGACCTCAAGAAAGCCCTCATTCTCTAGCCTAAGTATCAAGGAAAAAAAAATTGTCAAGTGAGGTAGAGAAGGAAAGAAGGACAACAAAGAAGAGGTCTCTAAGGAGACCTAGGGTTCCTGTAGTTGCCAGAAGAAGTGTGAAGGAAGAGATCAAGGTGCAACCCAGAAGAAGGCATCAATTGAAGTACAAAGAAAGAGAAGTTGTGTCTTGTGCTTGGAGGATCGACTAGTCAATTGTCTAGGGTTTGGCATTTGTCAATTGAGGCTTCAATAAGAGAAATTTGCATAAGGGTTTTCCTCTCTAGGTAAGAGAGGTTTTGCCTTGGCCGAAAGCCAACATCTTGGGTTCTTGTCTCTTTTGGTTTGAAGTTGTTTGATGAAATTAGAAGAACACACACATCTTGTGTTCTTGTGCTTGAGGTGCATGGTCCCTAATGAGTCTGGGTAGCTAGAAATACATCAACAGATCGGTGCTTTTAGTGGGGCCACATGTAACTTTGGAAAAAACTAGCAAAGATTGTCTGAGATATTAACCAACTACGTAAGCAAATCAATTTTTATAAAATTTAAATTATTTAAAATTCAAACCATAAATACTTGATATTTTAGCCAAAGTCACAATTTAAATTGTTGAACATTGAACTAACGTTAATCTTTGTCTTGGCAGCACATATTGGTAGTAGTCATCTGGTAGTCAATGTCCTCAATGAAAAAGTTTGCAGTTAGAGCCCTTCACCAAACTCTTCCAAGTGGTATTCTAAAGTGTAAGTGCGCAATTGGGTTGTTTTTTAGCATATTCACACAAAGAAAATAAACCATTTGAAACAAAAACAATTAAATGATCTCTCCATGCAATATAACCTCCAACTAAAATATCAACAATTGCATAACAAAAATCATAATACACATCCCATTGTGTTGGATGATATTGATCCAACTTCATGATGGGTAGAAGAGACTAAGCAGCTACAGTTTGATCTTGATTTTGATATTGATACCATGGAGGTTGGGGTCATTGATCCCAATGCAGATCTCGTAGTCCAACTAGGAGTTGAAGGAGTGAGTCACAAAGCATGGTAACTACAAGCACTAGCCATGCAACTTGGCCAACTCATGCTTATGTTAGGCATAGTACTACTATGGCCATCACTAAGGTTGCAAATGTCCTTTAGGAGTTTGAACACTCTAAGCCCGATGATGTTTATTTAGCTCCTGTTGATGACCCCATTTCTAGTATTGGTGATGAATTTGATGAGTGATCATGTCGATCATTTATTTGTATGGGCATTCTCCAATACAACTCTCTAGTAGATATTACACACTCTAACCCAGATGATATTTATTTAGCTCTTGCTAATGATCCCCTTTCTTGTATTGGTGATGAATTTGATGAGTGATCATATTGATCATTTATTTGTAGTAAACCAATGGCCCAATAGCTTGTAACATGGTTTTTGGGCTCAAAGGCATTTAGTGGCTCATTGGTTATGTACTTTGTGGCTGATATGCATTGCAATCGGTGCCATTTTGATAGATTCACCCTTTAGCAAACTTTGCATATCTTGTCTCTAATAGTTTGGAATTATGTTTGAAATCTTAAATATAAATTTTCATTAAAAACTAATTTTTATGTATTCTTTAAAGCCAATTCAATGAATTCGGTTCTGGTTGGAAACCTAGTTTCATAAGTAGTCGGTTCAAAAAGCGGTTTCAATTTTTAAAGCAATTGTTTGGGATGGGCATTCTCCAATACAACTTTCTAGTAGATATTACACACTCTAAGCCAGCCCCTGCTGATATCCCATTTCTAGTATTGGTGATGAATTTGATAAGTGATCATGTCGATTATTTCAATTTACTAAACCCGTGGCCCAATAGCTTGTAGCATGGTTTTTGGACTCTACATGCCATTTAGTGGCTCGTTGATATGTATTGCACTCGGTGCCATTTTGATAGATTCACCCTTATCAAACTTTACATATCTTGTCTCTAATAGTTTGGAATTATGGTTTGAAATCTTAAATATAATTTTTCATTAAAAATTAAATATTTTATGTAACTTTTTTAAAGCCAATTAAATGAATCCGGTTCTGGTTGGAAACCTAGTTTAAAACAATGCTTTGAGATGGGCATTCTCCAATACAACTCTCTAGTAGATACTACACACTAATCCTATAGTGAGCTCCTAAAGGCAACAATCCTTATCGTTAATGTTGATTTTTGAGTAGCTTGGGAGGTAATCCAAGCCCAAGGGTTCAGGGTTTGGAGAGTGAAACACCACAAGCGTCGCTTGTGGGCTTAAGAGAGGAAGGATGCCTTTGTTTGGCCACAAGAGGAATTTCAACGAGGAGGGTAAGGGTTGTTTAGTAGCCTTTCCATTATTGTGTAAAGGGTTGTCTCATCCTACAAGAAGATTGAGTAAGTAGATGTAAATCGTAGGTCTGATGTGGCATATTTTGTGTATGGGTTCCACTATTTTATTTATGGTGTGAGCACAGGAGTATGGTGTTCGTAGGCCACAGGTTTTCAACACCTTGTTGCAGGGCTACGTGGGTCTGTTTGAGGGCAATAAGTGCCTAGATCATCAACGTATACGCAGAGGAGACTAATGGAACGAGGCAACAGCTATTTAAGGGACTGTGAGGGTATGTTTTAGGGCTGACCTAGGTCACAGTGATGCCCTAACCAGGTCACAGTCATACAGTGGTTGTACATCATACTTGGGAGGTGTTTGCAGCTAGAGTTTCCTTGTGTTGGGTCAAGTGTTGACCAGTTTTGGATCAGTTTCATGAGCAACCTCTACGAGCCAATTGGAAGGCTTGTCTTGTTGGATGAAAGCCTATCCTAGGAGCAGTTCTTGCAGTGAAGTATTACGTGCCATTGGACTGGTGGAGAGCAGCATGTTGGATACCCAAAGTAGCCCTTGACAAGC
Source organism: Pinus taeda (assembly GCA_000404065.3). Classification (NCBI taxonomy): domain Eukaryota; kingdom Viridiplantae; phylum Streptophyta; class Pinopsida; order Pinales; family Pinaceae; genus Pinus; species Pinus taeda. The sequence continues at coordinate 387,785 of APFE030559515.1, forward strand.
AGTCATAAAGTGGCGTTGACGGAAGGTTGGGTGAAGATTGGAGCCTAATGTGCAGCACTTTGAGGGACAAAAGTGACTGCTAGATTGGTAGATTGGAGTGCAAGTGTTGGCCAACCTAGAAGAGCAGATTGGATCAGCCCGTGTTCATTGTAGCAAAAGCGACTTGCAGCAATGATAGGTGGCAGCCCTCCTAGAGACTCTATGTGTTGTCTCTTGATGGACTAAGGGGCAGCTAGAGAGCAGAACAGAAGCAAAGGACCGACAGGACGAGATACGACATGGAGACTGCAGCGAGATTGTCATTGTATCTTGTATCCCTTGTATGGGAGCACTAGACTGTTGTATTACTTTGTTTAATATAACAAAGATTGAGTTGTACATATTTGTACAATATTTTGTAAAAAGTTGTCTATACTTGTGCATGTGTGATTCACTGCTTTATATTTTCATCTGTGCAAAGTAGTTCTGTTGAGTAGCTCTGTTGAGATTCTTGGTTTGGTAGCGTCAAAGATTCTAAGATTCTATCCTAGACAAAATATCGTGGAAATTCAACAGTTAAGTGCTGCCACGGCCACCATGTTTGCGTGGAGATTGACAGCCATGCCAGCAAACTGAATGGAAGGTTAATACCCACTTGAAGTAAAGCCAACAGAGAAAATGGCAGGTTAATACTCCCCTGGAGTAACACCAGCAGAGCATGTAAGGTTAGGTGCTGCTCCATTGGCATTCTCCAATACAGCTCTCTATTAGATATTAAACACTAATCCTCTAGTGAGCTCCTAAAGGAAACAATCCTATCAGCAAGGGATGCCAGCTACACCATGTTTGCATGGAGGTTGACAGCCATGCCAGCAAAGCAAATGGCAGGTTGACACTCACCTGTAGTAATGCCAGCAGAGCAGATGGCAGGTTAACACCCACCTTAAGTAAAGCCAACAGAGCAAATGGCAGGTTAATAGGCACCTGGAGTAACACCAGCAGAGCAAGGGCAGGTGCTGCTCCAGGTGGCATTAGCTTTAATAATGCCACGTCCCTTCTGCTCTGTGGAGATGGCAAGTTAAACGTCCAAGCAAAAAATCATTCAACTGGCAGTCCCGCTCAATGATAATTATCCCTTTCTTGCTACCAATTATCCCCTATTATTTATTGATACCTATTAATAAACATGAATCCACATTCCTCGTCTGGTTGCATGTCCCACCTGAAATGTGTACGGGAATTTTTTTCATAAAGACTTCTGTGAACACCACAGATCTTTTCCATGAAATCAACTGCCCTAGAAATATACAAGGGATGACATGATTTGAACATGACAAAAAGCCTCTTGCACTCAAGTCGAAATGCACTCAAATCCACAATCATCATAACAAAAATGACTCAGTTAACCCAGACAAGCAAATCCATAAATGAAGATTGCTTCATGTAAAACAGCATGAACTGGATAAACATGATATGACCTAAATTAACTCAGACAGGCAAACCACAAATGAAGAATGCTTCCTGTAAAATAACATAAACTGAATAAACAGGATAGACCTCAAATAACCCCAAAATCAAACCATAAATGAAGAATGCTCCATGTAAACCGGCATAAACTAAATAAACATGATATGACCTCATTTGAGAGTGTCAAACAGCCTTGAGCTACTTTGTCTTCCAAAGTTTGAGGTGTCATTACACCAGAACGAATGGAGTTCTTTTTCAGGGAGGAAAAAAAAAATTGGCATAGAACATTAATCCCTTAGGTAGATATTCCATGGTAAAAAATTTATAAAATCTACTTCAAAAAACCAAAAAAAAAAAGAAAAACAGAAAGAAATAAGCGGTATGGAACATTTATTCCCTTGGGAGAAATTCTATGGTGATAAATCTACTTCAAAAAAGCATTGAATCAAATTAAGCACATCTCATGTTCGAGTGATGATGTAGAACTACATCAATTATACCAGGAGAATGTCTATACTACTATGCCATCAATCCAGGTTAACAACATTAACCTTAGAAATGGACATCAAACATACATGAAATTAGAAAGAGTGAACTTTTAAAATCAATTCAGAGCAGGCATAAACGTATCAATTTCCTTTTTTTATGAGGTTCAACTTTCAAGTGTCCATACTCGTACAACAATAAACAAGATGAATAAATGAGATTCAAAAGCCGTTGAACTCTTGCACAAGAAATTTTTCACTGGGAACCCAATTTCCCTCTATTTCTATGAGAAAAGGAAATATGGCATTGGGATCAAAAAGATCTTGTAAAGAAATGCTTACAACTATGTTCGCAACCGTAAGGCTCTAAAATTGATTAGTAATTGATCAGGCAGTTTACACAATATTAGCACTACTAATAGCAATTTCTAAAATGCCTGGACTTGATTTTTTGTGCACTTATAAAGGGCATAATAGAATGTCCTTGCAAGATCATCCAAGCCAAAAGATACCAGCACTACACTATAACAAACAAAACAAACCAAAAGAAAAAAAATGACATGGGCCTCTAAAATCCCCCTAGACTTTAGGACTATAAACTTCTCTCCAGAAAAAAGCACTTCAGAGAACTAGTTTAAGATAATACAACTTTCTTAAACACATGCAACACCGAGCACTCATATATGATGAGCACTCATATATGATACCCATCACAGGTTGTCAGAAGATGAAAGCAAACTTGAAGCATCCTTCACCTAAATTACCATCTTGGAATGAACGATGAAGTGGTGTGAAAGAAATAAACGACCATAAGTACTGATAGTAGATTACTAGCACACTGTAGGATTTCCACATATGTTTCAAAGCTTCGAGCTATTACTACAGCAAAACTTATACTCTTTTTATAATACAAAATGTTTTAGTTACAAAAAAAATGCAAAATGTTTAAAATAAACATCAACAAAGAAAAAGGATGGAATAAAGTGCCAATTGTACAGAACTGATATGGTACCTCAAAATCTGTACTGTTTAAAGACCAGAAAAAATGCCATTGTCATGCTCAGCAACAAAGAAATTAAGTTTTAATGTCCAGTTTGTGTCTTCAATTGGATAAGTGTAGATAGAATAGCGATCTTGTAAATAACAGCCACTCATTTCATATATTTTTATAGATAAGTTGTGTTGATTGAGCAGTTGATTATGGGACCTACTTTTTGGAGACAACAATTAATTTTGTACTGTGGGTTACTTGTATCTATTTATAGGTGTGTGCAATGAAAATGAGGGTGTGTGTAGTTTTGCTTTCTGCAGGAATTGATTAATAGACTAAGTTTGGACAAGACCATACTCTATACCACCTTGGATAATATGGCTAGAGTTAGCAACCATACCTTCTTGGGAAACTGATTTATTGGATTTGCAGGTTATCTGTGCAGCATCTTTGGTCCTTGGCTACAGTTATGGTTCTCAAAACAGCTCTTGTCAAACTACAGTTGGCAAGTGTTGAAATTGTTGGCCCACTGATGGCCAAAGCGATGTGGTTATTGCCGCTTTACTGCTCTTACCCCCGTTAGAATACAATTGTTCATGCTGAATTAGTTCCAAATTTTAGATCTGTTAAAATTTACAGATCTTTACTATGACAATCATTATGTTATAATACCAGATTGTTGGTCAGGCTCATCACACTAAGCATTCAACATATCAAGAATTGTTTCACAAATTGTAAAGCACTGGAATAATTGAATCAATAGTAGATATACAATTGGAGGAAAATACCATCCACTCGTGAGTCATCCTTACCACATGAAAAAAGATAATCTCAACAAAGAAAATAGTATTCTGAACGTGAATTCATTGAAAACTTGCTATTGCCAGATTTTACTGAAACTCTTCAGTTTCTTTTCATGATGTGAAGAGGAAAAGGAGTGTTAATACATTAGTCTTTGTAATGTTTAAACATAACAATTTCATGAGATATGACAATAGTTGTAATATCTGATTTGCGCTTCTTGACTAAACTAAGTAACTTTTAAACTTCAAAAAGACTAATCTAAAGATTCAATCTTGTGGCAAAGACCCTCACCTGTCTGCCACAGGCACATGAGAACTCAATTTTCTTGCGGTAAACAAGACTTTATTTGGCCAAAAGTATACATGAATATATCTTCCCAACAAACATATATGTTTAAAATTACTTTAAAGAAAAAATAGTAATTGGGGATGTTCTTGAAGGGCCACTGCATTGACTTTACAAATATCCACAAATGATTCATTCTAAGGATGCACTGACAGTGCCAAGGTCCAAAACTTGAGTGAATTATTGAGTACATTAATACAAGTAGATATTCTACAGTATAGAGGAAAGTGGGGTGTTCTTGAAGAACCACTACATTGAATTTACAAGGATCCACAAATGATTCATTGGAAGGATCCACTGACGATGCCAAGATCCAAAACTTGAGTGCAACAATATCAAGTTCATTAATACAAGTGAATATTCTAGTATAGATAAGCAAATGAAAATCTACATATGCAATTTTGGCAGACAGGCACCTATAAAAATCAACCACTGTTATATATAAAACAATTGACCATTACCCAAAATCAGTCGTCAAAATTTGTTTATAAAAATTTCTCACATATTCTCCATCAATTGGAAATTTGAATATCTTCGGTACCGTGGAAAAATAAAAGTATAAGAGATTATTATGTAACTGAGACAATGGCATTCCTAATGACGTAATATTATCATTTCTATAGAATCCAAGCTCTAATGTAAACGCATATGCATAAAAGTAGCATGTTCTTGACACAAAAATTAAAAAAAACACACACACACACACAATTTAAAATTATAAGGAAATATGTAATATAACTAGGGAAAATATATGTTGATCTCAGATAATGAAAACCTGAATATGAAGCAATAATTTTTATGTGCTTACACAACTAGCAAATATGTTGCTATACCTGGTAAAGAAAACAAAACAATTGCAGCCTCCAGACTGAAAACAAATGAAGCCAACTTGAAGGGCAAATAAACAGCCCTTGCAACATTAGTGTGACCAAGCTTTAGAGACTTGTAACTCTAGCTTACCTGCTGATTATAGTTCCCATATCCAGGGTAGCCACCATAAGCATACATTGCAGGATCTTGAGGAGGGGGGGCATAACCATAGCTTTCATATCCTTGCCCATAGTAAGCACCATTCCATTGATTTGGATCAGACTGAGGCTGTTGCCCCTGTGGCTGAGATTGCTGGTTTAGAAGGCAACATAAATTACATTCTCAGATCCCAATATTCAGCAAAATTAATGCCAGAAGTAAAAGAATGTATACTTAACACATAATCCTAAAGTACTTGTACACATTTTACCTGCTTGTTTGCAGGGCTTCGACCCCAAGAAAGGCGTATAGTTTGCTGACGAATAACAGTACCATGGAGCCTTTGCAATGCTTCCTCAGCACAAGCCCTGAACAAATACATTTCCAACAAAATTCAACCAGGATCTAAAACGTTTCATTGCAAAGAATAAGAAGTGGGAATATAGCTCTCTGATGACAAAGCAAAAATGCTACAAATACAGCGATTTCAAAAGCTTACCTGTTCGCAAACTGGACAAATCCACAACCTTTACCAACAGGTATTTTGATGGACACAAGATCACCATACTGGCCGAAGACTTGTCTCAGATCTTCATCTGTAGCATTTGGGTCTAGCCGTCCCACAAATATCTGCATAAATGAAAACATGAGAACAAGCAACAACCAAAATCTGAAGGATAAATAGAAGAAAAATTAACTCACAGTTGTATTGTTTAAATCATTGTCTGACGGGAATCCTTGGGCATGAGATCCACCATTGCCTGCTGTAAACAAAAATAATCAAGGGAAAGTATAACAAATCTAATAACATAAAACCATCATAAATTTGAAGAAAACAACATTGCATGATTTGGCAATGCCTAAATCAGCAACCAGTCAAAATGACCAATAAACTTAGCACAACGCAATTCCACTAATCTTCACTCAAACTTTGACTAGTCAATTATAGAATTGTGTTTACAATAGCATGTATGCCAACCACCACCCACAACATGCATATATATAAAATAACCAGCACCGAGTGCAAGCATGCTTAACATAGCAGGTAAAACAATCAGCAAATGCATGTTATGAACAGCATTATCAGAACTGGAGCAGAACCAGTTGAACCAGCCACTCCAGCTGTTTTCCAGCCCTAACTGATGGCACAGAACCAGAAAAAGCCGGTTTGATACCAAACCAATCGGTTCCTGTACGGATCCATCCAGGCCAGCTGTTTTAACTTTTCAGGCCCTAACCAGTGGAACAGAACCAGAAAAGGATGGTTTGGTACTAAACCAACTGGTTCCTGTAGGGATCAGGCTGGCTTGGTACCAAAGCAGCCGGTTCTGTATGGAACTGGCCAGTTCCATACAATGCAGCTAAGGACCCTTGGAACAAAAAAAAAATTAAAAGCAATAATATATGACTCTATGAGTGGAGCAGCCTAATATTCAACCATAGAACCCTAATAATGCTATGTAATTAATTGTAATATTAAATTCTTAAAGTAAATAGATGAAAATGAATTTTACTTAACAATTTTCAGGATTGCAGGATTGGTGGGATTGCAATGTTTCCATTGGAGTTTGTCGCGTATGAGGGTATGGAACTAGCATTTAATCAAGAACGCCAAGCCCCCCATCTACCTCGATGTTGGTGCCATTGCTTGTTGAACTCCTCTATCATGACCCTAGTCAAAATGTACCCATCGCTCAAACAAAATCTCGATTTGATGTGTTAAGCTTTTTCTATCTTATATTAATGCTTAGAGGGTGATATTGATGATGAAAATCCCAATATGGGCAATGATTTTGATCTATGAAACCGGATTCGTCCAAAACAGGCCACGTGTCCAAATCCCACGAATCTGACACGATTCGATGGGAATTCGAATCCAAAAATGGGACACCACGTGTCCTAACGGGACACCATCAAATCCCGGTTGTTTCCTGTTAGGACAACAGGACACATCGTGTCCTGATTTTGGGATTCGAATCCCAAAAAAGTGAAGGTTTATGAGGTTTATGAGGGAGGTTTTATGAGGTTTATGAGGTTTATGAGGGAGGTTTTATGAGGTTTATGAGGGTTTATGATGTTTGCGAGGGTTTCTGAGGGAGGGTTTATGAGGTTTGTGAGGGTTTATGAGGCTTGGGAGGGTTTATGAAGTTTGTGAGGGTTTATGAGGGTTTATGAGGTTTGTGAGGGTTTATGCAGATATTTGAATTTTGTATGTACTATGCATGCTATAATGTTACTAACTTACTTTGTAAACAGTAAAACCTAACATCTAAGTGAAGATCTATGTTTGAAATCAATGAATTTGTATCATTAATGAGGAATGTGTGTAAGAAATATCTCTAATTTTTAATATAATATATATATATATATATTATATATATATATATATTATATATTAATAATAAAATAATATATAACAAATCCTACGTGTCCTGTTCCGGGGGGTCAACGTGTCTGAATCCGACACTCGAATCCCCGTATCCTACAAATCCCAAATCCCCATGTCAGGTGACTTAGATTTTGATGATATGTAGGTATTTGTTGTAACATGGTTTTTTGGACTCTAGAACCTTTTGTTGATGTATTTTTAGTTCAAAGATGGATTGTACCGGCTTGTATTTTGGTTATATGCACCCCTGCTATATATGAGAAACTTTGCATATTTGTGTATAATGGTTTGGATCCATATTGATGCACACACACACACATATATATAGATCACCAGAAGGAGAATTTCTGGAGAATTGGTAACTTCAATCAGATCGGCAGCCACTATTATAGCAGATACAACTATTTCATAAATGCCACAAATGGGCCAGTTACAACATGTCTCCAGAGACATAAACCCACGCAGCTGGGGAAACAAATTGTTCACCAAACCACTCAAGCTAAGATCTAATTGACTATATATATATATATATATATATATATCTTATGTTACAACTGACCATAGCTACAGATTGTACACTAAGAAGCATCTAGTTTAGTGAAGCAGCCTTTTTTGAAGATTTAATTACAAGAATGTGGTCTGCATGATTGTAGCACAACCATCAATTCTTATCCCCACTTATCTGATAAGTAAAAACTATTCTCAATTACCAACAAGATTAATAAAAATACATTCTTTTTGCAAAATTATTCCCCAGTCACATTGCATTTACAGTAGCAATGAATATGCAATGTTTTCTCAACTATGTTTACAGATGCCAGCAAGGACAATTTAATATTAATTAAATCAGAAATGTGTTAACAGGTCTCGCAAACTTAGTTATCTGTATTTATTATTTTATTATTTTATTTTCTTCTGGCAATCCTTGCCAGGCACAATATTTCATTTCAAATTAAATTAGCTCACAGCATTGGTGCAAATGCCCAATAATCCTAAACAATCATGAAATATTATCTGCCTGTGCAACTCTGCTCAACCTAATTCATCTTTTCGATGTTTTAATTTCAAATCAAAATATCATTACAAGAGTTCAATTAAAGTTGATGATCATGAAATATTCTTCACCTGTGCAACTCTGCTCAACCCTAATTCATCTCTTTCATAGTTTAATTTCAAATCAAAATCACAACACAATGTTCAATTCAAATTAAATGAGCTCCAAGCATGGGCACCAATACCCAATCCTAAACAACCATGATATATTCTCTGCAAGTGCAACTTTGGTCAGACTTAGTCATCTCTTTCATGTTTTAACTCCTTCCTTAAAAAACCATATTCTCCTTTGATATTTTATTACAATACACAAAAGTAAGAGCCTTTTATTTGAACCAACCTAATATTAGCCTCACATGGCACCCCTTTCCAATGGTTAACTCACAATGCCTTTTCGTAACTGCAAATATGACCCATCTAGAACCATCTTAAACCCAGATCTAGAAAAGCGCTGAAAGCAATCAAATACCTCAAGGTGCAAACATTTCGATTGTCTCAGATTGATCTTGGAGTGCCACTCAACTAGGTAGAACTTATGAAGTTGTATACCCATATAAATTTTCTATATAGTATCTCTGTTTATATAGTGGTGCTTCTATTTGTGTAAATCTGGTATCTCTCTTTTTATCTCTCTATACAGCAGGTTCTATGTTGTGAAAATTTTCTCTCTTTCATATATATATATATATAGAGAGAGAGAGAGAGAGAAATTATATTTCTATTTATGTTTATATTTGGCCAACATACAGTCATGTCAGTGCTTACCATGTTACAATATCTCCCCCATACTGGACTATATAAGCACCCTTCAGCACAAGAAGTCAAACTACCCAGGGTAACACCACTTCAGCAGTCAAAAAGTCTAGACTTTTTCTTGGAAACATGTAGCATCAACATTCACACCATGATTCCCCAATGTGGTATTAGGGAATAGAGCAGCGGAGGATGCCACCTGGCCAGAAGGGCATGAGAGCAATGGTAATGGGGCTGGAATACATCAAGAAGAGGAGAGTTGGGACTGTTCAGGATGCATAGACATTCATGAATGTGCTCTCTCCCAGCGGGCTGCTCAACCAGATGGTACCCCTGCTATGGCAGCAGATTATGGAACATATGAAAACAACTTATATGCAGAGAGGTTGAACAGAATATATGTGAACTCAGAAGGGTCAGTGATTTGTACTCTAGAAGAGTGTTGGCGGTGTCATGAGGTTTACAACGCAGGTTGCCAGCGCTCTGCCAACACGATGGTTTACAGAAAACCAATGGAAATTTACAAGGCTCCAGATACAAGGAAGAGAAATGACGAGGAAAAAATGTAGTGGCAGGCCACCGCAGGAAAAAGGAAGAAGACAGAAAGGAGGACCCTTTATTGCAAGAAGAGGACAAAGGCGGCAACAACCAACACTGCTTTCTACCAGACACAATATTCAGAAGCTGTAATAAGGGAGACTCAAGCCGTCAAGGACAGATTGAAAGGAGGCAGAACTGCAAGTGCTGATGTAAATCGTATATAAGTAGCTCAGTGGCCAATTTACCAAAATAAAAACACTCACACCATGTTACCTTTTGACAAACAGCCAATGTTCCAAAAAACAGGCTGAGAAACAACAGAATGAATCACATTAGAGACCTGAAAAGGCCTCCACAGAACCAATACAGCATTGAATAGTACACAGTAACATTTTAGCTCTACACCCAGGCCCCAACCCCAATAATGTACTGTAGTTTGAGAAGTGACATGAATCATTGTTGCAAACATTGTCATAAAATCGCAATTTTATGGCCGAATTGCGATTTTTTTGCGGTGGCAATTTTATCGGCTGATCAAATCAGCAATTTTTTCAAAAGGAAAATATCATGATTAAATCTTTATAATCGCCAAAAAATCGCTGGCCCGCGAAACAGCAACTTATTAAAGTTTTTGACTTGGTTTTTTCATTTCATTTTGCAAACAGAGGGCAAGTGAGAGAGCCAAGGAGGAGGAGAACGATTCTGCAAGGGAGAAAGAGGAGAAAACCGAGGTTATTGAGGATCTCAAGGAAAAAAAATTGATTTTGGACCGAGTGCCTTCAGCAGACCGTGGATTCCAGGTATGGGCATCAAATTCTGCCCCTTTTTTGTTTTTTTCTTGTTTTGCCTTGGGTTTCAGTCACCCATACTTTTTCCATGATTTTTGCTTGGGTTTGAGTGTGTTTTTCTGCCATTATAGTTTTCATTGAGTGGAGAAAGTTTTTTATTATCAAAAATTGAAAATGCTGATTGTTAATTTTATTTTTATAAATACTGCCCTACGTTGAGTCTTACATTAACAGTTTAACAAACATGCCAAGACAATTGAAGCCTATTTGGCAATTTGGTGAATCCAATGGGGTTTGATAGATCAAATTTGAGTTGCAAATTGTGTGGGAAGCATATGACAGGGGGAGTATTCCGATTAAAATTCCACCTTGCATAAATTTTGGCGCATGAAGTAGCACTTTGCCCAAATGCAACTTCAGAAATCATCCATACAGCCCTCAAATCATTAGAAGATATGGACTCAGCCAAACTGAACAAGGAAGCTATGAAGACTCAAATAGAAAGGGGTGGAGTGGTGGTAGGTAACCATGAGAGTAATTCTTCAGCATCAGCTTCTACAGTCAACCCCACAGCTGCCTCATCATTTTTTGCTCCTAGAACCATACCTGGTGCACAACCATCTATCAGGTCAACTCGAAGAAGTTGACAAGCTGGTGGGTAAGAGTTTTCTATGGAGTCTCATTCCCTTCAGCATTGCCAAGAACAATCCCTTCTCTCAGCCCATGTTTAATGTTATTGCTATTGTTGGCCCGGGGTACAAAGCACCTTCTTATGATGACTTGAAAGGGCCTATTCTTTAAAATGAAAAAGTTGATTGCACTACGAGATTGGAGCAATTTAGGGCATCATGGACACAAGACGGGATGCACTGTGATGTCAGATGGTTGGTCTAATCAAAAAGGTAGAACCCTTATAAACTTCTTAGTTAATTGTCCCTAGGGGACAATGTTTATGAAATTTGTTGATGCATCTGCACATATGAAAGACGCATGATTTGTTGAACGTGTTCATTCTGGAGGTAGCTCCACAACATGTTGTCCAAGTCAGGTCATAATGGATAACGCTGCAAATTGTGTTGTTACTGGCAGGATGCCTATGGAGAGGCATCCTAACTTATTTTGAACACCTCGTGTTGCACACAGTATTGACTTGATGTTGGAGGACATAGGAAAAATTCTTTTTGTTAGGGATATTGTTGAATCATCAAAAATCATTACAAAATTTATATATAATCATGCATTTGTGCTTCATTTGATGAGAACATTCAGCAATAACAAGGAGTTGGTGCGACCTGCTATTACATGGTTTGCCTAGCTTCATATCTCTTGAATTCTGTGGGATGCGAAGAGAATGTTTCTTTCAAAGGAGTGGTGCTATGTGGGATGCGAAGAGAATGTTTCTTTCAGAGGAGAGGCGTGCTTTATCATTTAGCCGCAAAATAGAGGGAGAGGCCATATGCAAGGTAGTTTCATACCAGAAGAGTTTTTGAGCAAGACTACAAGAGGTGTGTACCTTTATTGAAATTTTGGAAAAGGTCCTTCGATTAGTTGATGGAGATAAACCCGCAATGGGCAATTTGTATGAGGCCCTGGATAGGGCCAAAAAATCCATTCACGGCTATTAAGATTATAAGGCAATGAGGGGTTTGAGAAACAACAATTGATATGGAGAGTGATTGATGAGTTATGGAACAATACACTGCATTGTCCCATTCATGTTGCATGGATCTACTGGAACCCCGCATTTTCTAACTCCTTTGGTTTCATATTTGATGTTGAGGTCATGGATGGATTCTTATATAGGAGTTGAGTTCCCTCCTATATATAGGCTTCCAAGGAGGACAACATGCCCTAATGAGGCTGACCTCTTAACTGTCGGGACGACTAGGTCTTGGAGGGGTATTTTGACACTGTAAATACAAAAATAATTCTTTTGACATGTTACAATATGCCCAATGGGGTCTTCTTCATATGGCAATGGCCCTATTTACTTCTTGACTCTATATAAATCCTAGAAGCACAATAGGTGCTTGGCCACTATAAAAAGACCTTGAACATGAAACCCATACCACAAAAATAACAATAATATTTTTTCTTTTTTTTTTACAATATACAAGAATCAAGAGCACATTTCATATTTATGAAGACTGAACCTAGTTACATATTCCAACACTCCCTCCTAACTAAAGAGGTATTCATAATGGTACATGGACATTCTCAAACTGAAGAGATCTTATAAGAAGAGTCGGATTGGTAAGCCATCTTATAAGTTATTATTTCATCTTATCTCATTGCATCTCATCAAACCAACTAGCATTGTCACATAGCAAGGCCTTGACTAACAACTCTATCTCTCCAAAAGATCAAAGCACAATGTTGGCAATACAAATAACTGATAGACACCATTATCATTGTCTCTAAGGCACATACCCCACCCAAGTGCTTAAAGGGTGTGTCCTTTTAGGACAATTCCTATCTTGGAATAACACATACTCAAGGAATTTCCTCTTCGACTTCTCTTACCTATTTGATGCCCTACCTCATCCTCAAAGTTTATCGAAAACTAGATGCCTACCCAATCCTCCATTCTTTCTTCACAAAGTGAAGTCAAGAATGATGTGTCTATCTCTCCCTCTCAACTAGAGAGGAGATATCAACCAATCCAAGATTGTCTCTCAAATACACAAACTTCTTATTAGGAAGATATTTTGTCAAAATGTCAGCTACTTGCTCATCAATGGAGATATACTGTACCTGCAACACTCCATCATGCATCAACTTTCATATGTAATGATAATTATTATTTATGTGCTTTGTCTTTCCATGGAACACTGGGTCTTCAGACAACATTATGCAACTGGTGTTATCACAATGTATAATCGTAGGGTCCATCAATCCTTCAAACAGGTCAGACAATAGCTTCCTCAACCAAACAGCTTCTCTGCTTACTTCACATGCTACAATGTATTCAGCTTCAGCACTACCCAAAGCAATTGACTCTTGCTTTTTAATCATCCATGATATCAAAGAGGATCCCAAACTAAAACATCCTCCAGTAGTGTTTCTTCCATCTATCTCACTGCCTCCCCCAATCAAAATTTGTATATCCAATCAATTGGAAATCATTCTTTCTATCATACTCCAGGCAGTAATGGATTGTTCCTCACATATATCTCAGTATATGCTTGTCTGTTATCCAATGGTCATACTTAGGCTCTATCTGAAACTGACAGAGAATATTCACTCGAAAGCAAATGTTTGGTCGAGTGTTCACTAGATACATCAAAGAGCCAACCAAATGTCTACCCAATGTTTTAAAACTCAGACTCCAACTCCGTCTGACTCCGACTCGACTGAGGGTCGACTCCGTCTGACTCTGACTCGGTCGAGGGTCAACTCCGACTCCGTATCGACTCGGCCGGCTCGATTTTAATGACTTGGTCGTTGTAAAAAATACATTAAATATTTACTTTTTTATAAAAAAACATAATTTTAAAGATTCTCATTCATGTTTCCAAATACACAGCATTAGAATATAGATAGAAGACAACATATGCTCAAAGTAGGCTCATGAATATATTTGTTATATCAAAATGGCACCCAATGCATTGTCCAATACATACATGATGATGATATAGAGATCAAAACAAAAACACATAACCAAGGAGGCTAGAAATGGCCTCTACAACAAAAGTAGATTGTGACCAGTACTACTAGCTACTACTAGAGGAGCCAAGATCATTTGGATCAACCTCTGGATCAGAATCAGACAGGGGGCCCCATGGCTCCTCCTCATCATCATCTCCAACTACAACTGTAGAAGTGGTAACACTAGCAGGCTGTGCAGCAGCTGCAAGCTGAGATAGACGAGATATGTGCTTCTGTCGTGGTTGAGCAGGGGAAGCGCCTACAACTGGAGGACTTGTTGGCCTTGCGGCTGAGGCTAGTACAAGTGGATCATGATCTGCATTCAACTGAACATTATGTTCAAGTGATGTTATCGTCTCATAATAATTATCAATATCCACATCAAAATGAAACTCTGTTGGATGACTCTCCACTACCAATCTAATGTTGGATCAATGTCTTCCAACACAATGGGATCTGAATCAGGTCTTTTGTTCAACAATTGGTTGCGTCTGAGCCGGAGGTTGTATTGGACATAGACTAGATCATTTAACTTTCTTTTATCCAAACAGTTTCTCTTCTTCGTGTGAATCCCCTCAAAGACAGACCAATTGCGCTCACACCCAGTAGCACTGCAAGTTTGACTCAAAATACGAATTGCAAACTTTTGCAATTCAGCAAAATGGCTACTAAAAGCCTCCCACCATCGTGTTGCAAAAAACATAGGAGTGTAATGAGTTAGCTCAACAAAATAACAAATTATATCCAACTTTCAAATTATAAATGATTTAACAAAATAAGTATTAAGAATTTGAAAATTGAAATTTTTGTTTACCTAGCTCATCTGCTTCCCTTGCAATCTTTGCTAGGTTCTTCCCAAAGGTACCTGAGGCATTGTTGAAGGTTATGTTCTGTCGGTGTATCTCCAGCTGATCACACTCCAATGGGGTCATGTGATCAATGCAGTCAATCAATCCACCTCTAACCTCCCCCTTCAAAGCTCATGTCTCCTTAGCTTTATAATGATACCGTGGGTTCAAAAAATACCCAGCGGCATGTATAGGACGATGGAGTTAATTGTTCCATCTTTCATCAATGATTGCCCAAATGGGCCCATACTTAGCCACTTTATCCTTGTATGCCATCTTTATTTTCTCCTTTGCTTGACCCATAGCCTCATAAATGAAGCCCATAGCCAATCTTTCCCCATCCACCAACCACAACACCTTAACCAATGGCTCAGCGAGCTTCACAATCTTTGTTGCCTTTCTCCAAAATATTTCTTCATTAACTTTCTTTTTCAACTCTTTGCCTTCCTGTTTGTGACACCACTGGCTTTGATTCCATTCTTCACTGGAAAATATCTTTTGCAAGTTTCTATGTTGTGAAAGCATAGATTGCAATGTCAAAAAATGAGTAGCAAATCTAGTGATGGCAGGCCTAATAATATCCCTGCCCCCTGTGTGTTTCCTCATCAGGCTCAAAATCCATGAATGATTGTAGATAAATTATGTTATGCTTTTGGCATGATCTACAGTGTTTTTGACCCAATCTAATTTGCCAATATCCTCAAGCATGAGGTCCATGCAATGTGCAGTACAAACGGTCCAAAAGATGTTTTTTTTGTTTTTCCTCTAACAGTTTACAAGCAAGAACATAGTTAGAGGCATTATTTGTGATGACTTGAACAACATTAGCCACCCCCACCTCATCAACAACCTCATCCAATAACTGAAACAACAACTGTCAATCTTTTACCTTATCAGATGCATCAACTGATTTTAGAAACATGGTTCCCAGTGGGCAGAAGATAAGAATATGATGGTATTGTTTCTTTGATCAATCCATCCATCTAACATGATGGTACACCCTGTTCTTGTCCATGAGTTTTTAAAATCTTTCAAATACTCATTAATGGAGGCAATTTCCTTCTGCAAACGATACCCCCTTATCTCATGCATAGTAGGGCCTTTGAAGCCTTTTCCAGCAGCATGTATGGCATCAAACATAGGGTCATAATATGGTGAACGGGAAGCATTGAAGGGGATATCAACATTATACCACCATCTACATATGTAATCACAAGCAGTCTCACTCAATTCTTTCTCCCAATGGTCATCTAAAGTGGGTTGCAAAGTTGTACTAACTTGAGGACCATGTGCAATTGATGGAGAGGAAGGTGTGACAGTGAAATAACTTTTGATATTCATATCACCCTTCTTTTTCATTTTTCCCTTACCCTTTTCTTGAATAGACTCCAAAGAGGGAGGAACATATCGGAAGGGGTTGGATGCATCAGTAAAAGAGATGGAAGAAGAACTCTCAAAATCAAAATGGGGGTTGGTAACCAGTGTTTTTTGTATATTCCTCTTCCTCCCAATTTCAGCCTCTAACTCTTTTTGCCTAGCTTTTTCATCTTTAAACTTCTCAAAGTTGGCTAACAATTCCTTCCTAATCTCCCCAACTTCATCTGATTCACATGGAGTAATGGCCTCTAATCCCCGCCAAGTGTTGTTTTAGCTTATTAATGCCCCCAGGACCTTCCTTAATTCTTCTATGGCAAAATTTGCAATGCATTTGACTATCAACTATTTCAACATATGCCCAAGCAGCATCTTTCACTCTAGGTGCCATTTTTTGACTTGCAAATGAAAGCAAAAAATCTAAAAATGAAAACAAAAAAATAGCATTGCTTCAATGTTCATTTCTTTCACAAAAAACAATATTTTCAATTTCCAAATTTGCACATAAAAAATAAGCAAAAACAAATTTTTACAAGTGAAAAAAAATGCCTCCAGGCACAAACTGCCTCCTCAAGGTTTCTCCAACAAACCAACTCCTCAATGCTGCTCCAAATGGTTACCCAAGAAGCTCCTCACTCCTGCTACAATGCTTGCCCAAGACTCCTCATTGTTGCTTCAAAAAAAACTCCACAACTCCTCACAAACTCTCGCCCAAATTCTCACTCAAATGCAATGAGATGGCTGAGGAAACGAGAGGGGTTGGGTGGGTTTTATAGGAGAGGGGAATGGACCCCAAATAACCAACTCCTCAATACTGCTCCAAATGGTTGCCCAAGAAGCTCCTCACTCCTGCTACAATGCTTGCCCAAGACTCCTCACTGTTGCTCCAGAAAAAACTCCACAACTCCTCACAAACTCTTGCTCAAATTCTCACTCAAATGTAATGAGATGGCTGAGGAAACGAGAGGGGTTGGGTGGGTTTTATAGGGTTTAGGAGAGGGGAATGGACCCCAAATAACCTATAAGCAAATTACAAATCTGTTTAAGGTCCCAAAAAGCAAAAATAAAATAAAAAATCGTTGTTTTTTGAGTTTTCGGGCCGTTGTCACCGAGTCGGCCAAGTAGACTCGCACTTGGCCAAGCCGACTGGGTCATTACCGAGTCGGCCGAGTTGTTAGACAACTCGAACAACTCGTTAATAACCTGGCCGGCCGAACCGGGTCGATGGCCAAGTCGACCCAATGAGGGCTTGACTCGGACCAACTCGGCCAAGTTGGTTTCGAGCCAGCCTATTCTTAAAACAGTGGTCTACACCTAGTAGGATCCACAAGGTTTGAATCAGAACTTCTTAGCCTCTTCAAATTTGTGATCATGGGGGTTGTCATAGGTTTGCAATCCATCATGTCAAACCTCTGCAACATCTTAATCACATATTTTCCTTAAACTAGGTATATCTCCCCAAGACCTTTCCAAACTTCCAACCCCAAGTAATAGTGCATCAGCGCCAGATCCTTCATATTGAATTTTGTTGCCAATTGCTTCTTGCATTCTTGATACAACCTTCCACACCTGTTATGAGAAGATCATTCACATATAGAAGAATGATTATGGTTTCATTCTTCACTACCTTGATATAGATATTTGAATCAGCAAAACTCTTCGAGAAGCCCAATCTTTGTAGGTATGTGTCCATCCATGCATATCGAACCCTTGGAGCTTGTTGAAGGCCATAAATTCCTTCTTCAGCCTACAGACATGAAGCTATTATCATTCACTTCAAATCCCAAGGGTTGTTTTATATAGACTTCTTCATTGATAGTACCATTCAGGAATGTTGTCTTGAAATCCATTTAGTGGATGTTCCATCCCATCAATGTTGCCAAAGAGACTAACGATTGTATATTCGTGTATCTAGTTGAAGGTACAAATGTCTCGTCATAATTGATGCCTTCTTGTTGGAAGAAACCCCTAGCCACAAACCTTACTTTATATTTCTCAATACTTCCATTTGTTGCATGCTTAAGCATACTGAACCCTTGGAGCTTGCTAAAGGCTATAAAGTGCCTTCTTCAGCCTACAGACATGAATCTATTATCATTCACTTCAAATCCCAAGGGTTGTTTTATATAGACTTCTTCATTGATAGTACCATTCAGGAATGTTGTCTTGAAATCCATTTAGTGGATGTTCCATCCCATCAATGTTGCCAAAGAGATTAACGATCGTATATTCGTGTATCTAGCTGTAGGTGCAAATGTCTCTTCATAATCGATGCCTTCTTGTTGGAAGAAACCCCTAGCCACAAACCTTGCTTTATATTTCTTAATGCTTCCATTTGTTGCATGCTTAATCTTATAGAGCCACTTGGAAGCCACCACAGATTTTTCTTTCGGCCTAGGAACAATTTCCCAAACTCCATTCTTTATTATTAGTTGATATTCTTCAATCATAGCATCTTTCCATTCTTGATGATTGACAGCATCTTCAAAGGTGGATGGCTCTACTTCAATCAACTTTGTTATATAAGCTGCATATCCTAAATATCTTTTAGGCTTCTTACTTTCCCTGAATGTACCCTTGGTTGCTCCATGTCCTTATGCATCTTGAAGAGTAGACTTCAACCAATTAGGTCTCTTTCTATTTTCAGGAATGATGACTTGTTGCACAAGTTCACTAGGACCTTTTTCTTCATGATTGGAATCTTCTTCCTCCCTAGAACATTCTTCAAATATTGGTAGTTCTTCAACATCAGAGTCAATCGGGAGATCTTTAGATTTCTTATATGCAACACTTTCATCAAGGTGTACACCTTGGCTTACTTCAATTCGATGCCCTTCCATTATGTAGATCCTATATGCCTTTGAAGAGTTACTATAGCCAACAAATATGCCTTTCATGCTTGTAGGATCCAACTTCTTTCTTTTATCTTTTGGAATGTGAATGTAGACTGGAGAACCAAATATCTGAAGATGGTCTACAAATGGTTTCTTCCTAGTGAATGCTTCTTCAGGAGTCATGTTATCCAATGATTTGGGAGGACTTCGATTTTGAATGTAGACAGTTGTTTTAGATGCTTCACCCCATAGAAATTGAGGTAAGTCTTGATCATGCAACATAAGCTCTAACACTTTCTTCAATTGAGCAATTCTTATGCTCTGCTACTCCATTTTACTCTGGATTGTATGGAACTATCAGCTCCCTCTTAATTCCATCCTCCTTAAAGAAAGTTGAGCTCCTTTGATGTGTTTTCTCCTCCATTGTCAAATCTTAGTATTTTTATCCTTCTTTCTGTAGAATTTTTTACTTTTGCTTTGAATTCTTGAAATTTTTTGAATACTTTATCCTTGGACTTCAGCGAATAGATCCACGTTTTCCTTGGGTGGTCATCAATGAAAGTTGCATAACATAGATGACCTCCTAGAGACTTTGTTATGACCACAAACATCAGAGTGAATGAGATCCATAATTTCTTTTGATCTTGAAGCACTGCTTCCAAGTGGTTTCTTAACATTTTTACCTAATGCACATCACTTGCAAACTCCTTCATGATCTTCCTTAAGTTCAAGGATGTCATTCACCATTGTGTTTATAGTTGGTAAGATTTTGTAGTGAAGGTGTCCAAACCTTCTATGCCATAGCTCACATGGGCTAACTTCAATATGAACCAAAGCTAAGAGGTGTGAGAAACCTGTAGAGTCTTCCTTCACGAATCACAATGATTTTTGCATTGTTGATCCTAGAGCCTTTGTCCCATACCATAACCTTTCCATTTATAAAAGCAACTCTATCTCCCTTATCTTCTAGACATAAAATGAAAAGTAAATTGTTTTGCAAACCTGGTACGAATAAAATGTTGTTGAGATGTATGTTTCCTCCATTTTCCAAGTCCAGAGAGGTTGATCCAATTCCTCTTACAGGATAGCTCTTCTTGTCACCAAGTTCAACAGAGTAGGAATAGTTTCCTCTTGACAACGTGTTTAGTTGTTTGTGCTCACCTGTCATATGTCTGGATGCTCCACTGTAAATTACCCATATATTTTCATCTTCAAACGTACCTCTAAGTGCTGAGAATAACCCTTTGTCCTTTGTAGTCGAAGTCTTGGTTATATGATTCATGATAGATAATAGGAGATCCCAAAATGCTTTGCTGCCTTGCTTGAGATGACTTGCCATCATAGAAAACTACTTCAATGACTTCTTCAAAGATGTAGTGATCTTCATCATGCCCTTTGTCAAACTTGCCTCGGATACCATGTTGAGAAATCTCGAGGGCCACAAATAGGATGGTTTCTCTTATACTTGATAATTGTTTGTGATGTATTTTTACTTTTACTTGATTATTCGCTTCTTCTCTTATTATTATGTAGTTCTTATCATCAAACAGCTACAATAAACATGAAGATCAATAGTACACAAGAACACAAGATGTAAGTGTTGAAGAATCTGGGGCATGCATAATTACATTGATTCTTCGTTACATAATAACAATTTGTGAAGTGTTTATATAATTTATATTAGATTGATGTTTACTTCATTATTAGCGAGTATATGTTAGCTTCATCAAACTACTGTCAAAAACAAAAGAGACAAGACCACAAAGAATTTGGCTTTCTGCCATGGCCAAAATCTCTCCCTCTTGGAGAGAAAAACCCACGCAAAATTCTTCTTATAGAGATTTTATTGACGAATACCAAGACCATGACCCTTGACACATTCTGCCACTCCAAGACCAAGACATTAATCCTCCACTTCATCTCTACTGGGATCATCATCCTTGTTGCACCTCTAAGGCCACCATTATTGCTACCATCATTGAGAGGACTAATGTTGGACCTTAAGATCTTCACTGAACTAATCTTTGCACCATGATTGTTTCCTAGAAATCATCACTTAGATGATCTATGTACCTTCATCGAGATCATGACTAATATGTATGCTATGTACTGCACAGCAATCCTCTTTAGACTATCATCAAGATCATGATTATAATCGGAATCATGACTGTCCTAGAAGGTATGCAGAGACAGGTTGATCACTGTGATCCTCTTCATCAAGACTGTGAGATAGTAATGATTATGCTAAATTATTGTGATCCTTCTTTCTTCGGACTATGTCTGCACTTTCACGGAAGTCTGTCATCACTGTGACCCTTCTCCTCACACGATGTCTAGACTGTGATCGTGTTAGTGGTAATGACCATCCGATCACTGCGTATAGAATAATTGTCGAGACCTATGTTGCCAGGAAACGTGGGTTCAGAGACGGGGACCGGGACAACATTTTTGGAAACAGGGTGCATGGGTTCATCGAGTAATATAATAATATTAAATTTTAATAATTAATATTTTATAAATTACAAATTTAAAATTATAATTAATAATATATTGAAATTTGAATTTGTATATTTTTCAACTTTAAACAAGAAAACTTTAATCACTTAAAACATGCCACATCATTGAACATTCAACATTGACATTGAAATTTCAAAATTTATCACCAAAAAACTGTTCATTGTTTACATATTAATAAGAATCATGAATTATGATATATGTCCATTGTCATACTACATTCAAAATTTGCCTTAAGGCATCTTCAAACATGAACTAGGAAATTTTAAAATACTAAATAGCTAAAGCCTAAGGAACAATGGCTTCCTCAAAGACCAAAAAACTGGAAAATACAAGTTATTTGACCTCCAACATTATTGCATCCCTTTTTATTAAAAAAGAACTAATAGGTATAAGAACCAAGGCTGCTTGGAAGTGGGAGCCAGAGTGGAGGACACAATTTTTAGAAGCTTCCAGATCGAGAGCGTTTTTTATACTATATATATTTTGAATCATTACATATAAATTCTGTGGCTTTTTTTAGGCTTATGGCTACATTAAAGTATAAATTATCGTTGCTGGCAGCATATATTTCACTGTTGTCCCACCAAAAACACAAGGCAGCCCAATAAAATAAAGTTTAAAATGTTGAGTCTTTGAAAACTCGGAATACTTTAGGATTTTTTAGCGTACTCCTGAGTTTGTAGGAAACTTGGCCAGTGTATCTCAGTCAGCTTTGTGTGACAAAATATGTCCCAAGTTTCACCAAAATAGCTGAGTCTAGCATTTACTTAAGTAAATGTTGGACTCGCTGCTTTGGCATTAGACATCTTAGTATCATCTTACAATGTTACATGTAAATTCTTATTTTATGTTTGAATTTTTGAAATAACTTATAAAGTTATAAGTAGCATAAACACGTCATTCATGCATGCCGTATCCTAATATGTATTTTCAAAATATAGTTTTTTTAATATAGTTTTTTTATGAAGAACCCAAAGAACCCAACCCGAAGAACCCAAAGAACCCATTAAAGTAAAAGAACCCAATTTTTTTTTTGAAGAACCATGTTCTTCATGTAAGAACCCGGCTCTTCTGGGTTCTTCTAGGAAGAACCCGTACCCGAATCTGGTACTTAGGTGTGGGAACCCAGGTCGGATTAGAGAACCCCACCCCCGGATGCGGGAACCCGTGCAACATAGGTCGAGACTGTGATAGTAGTCTTGGATGCTTCTTCCCATCATAAAGAGACCACCGAGAGGGCTTCACCAATACTGTGGCTCACGGTGCCATTTGGAGTCTTGTCTGCCTGGGGCTATGTCCGAGATTATATCTGGCCCAGAATGTACGTTAATACTGTGCATATATCCGCAGCCTTTTTCTGTTTTATCTATTCTAGGACTTTACCTTCAGATCGCAAGTATGTCAAGAGGGTGTTAATCTAGGTTTTGTTGCACCTTATACCCATCCGAGGAGGTAGTTGAACCCTATATCTAACCTACCGAAAATGTGAATCCTCTACTCCTTTTACACCCAAAAATTCAGAGACAGATTTGCGAAATTTTCTTGTGTTATTTTTGCTAACCCTTTGTGGGTATTTATAGTAATTTGCCCATGCAAGCCAACGTGAGTTTGTGAACCGTCATGACTCTTTATTGCACCAACATGACTTTCAATTTCTAAATTAATTTGATTTTACAGTCGACATGAATAGCTTCTTCTTTATTTCGCTTGCAGACTTCTTTGGAGGATTATGCTTGGTCTTTGGAGGGCTTCTACACACCTTTGTGGACTTGATTACACTTACATAAACTCATGAAGAGTTTCAATACACATAACATGACTCTTTGACATAAATAAATCCTAAATACATCAAGAAGAAGTCTTTCATCTAGTGACACTTCTTGCTCATGAAACCCATGTCGCAAGGCATACAAAAATAATTTAATACATCAATTACAAAGATCATGTCATTATGAAAACTGAACCTAGTAACACTTTCTTCAACACTCCCTCTTAACTAGGGGGGTATTCATAATGGTACTTAGTCATTCTCAATCTAAAGAATTTCTTATAATAAGAATCAAATTTGCAATCCATCTGTTATAGCATCATTTCAACTAACAGCTCTATCTCTTACTTAGATCAGAGCACAAAATGTTGGCGAGACCAATGACTGATAGACACGCATCATCATTGTCTCTCTTGGGGTCATACCCACCCGAGTGTTCTCCGAGTATGCCCTACAGGACTATTCTCATCTTGGGTTCACAGCGCTCAAGAATATCAATCCTCTTGCCCACTCTTGTCTTGGATGCCCTACCACATCGTCAAAGAGTGTCGAAGGACAGATGATTACACAATCCTCCATTCTTTCTTCCAAACTGAAGACAAGAATATCGTGTCTATTTTTCCCTCTTAACCAGGGACGATTTCTCTTTACTCATAAACTTATTCGAGTTCCTTTGCTCATAGGAACTTCCCAGAGCTCCCTCTTACCCTGGGGTCTCTCATCAATGCTTTATAGGGTCTTCTAGTTGACTGATGATTCAAGACTTCGATGTCATCATTTTCTTCACATGTAGGGTCAACCATCCATTACTTTCCTCTGTCATGTCATTCCTTCTTTTCTAGAAAGCATCCTCCTTTGCTTCATATCTAGGGCTTCCTTCATAAGCTCATTTGTCTTCACTCTTCTCCAATAGTGATTGCTTTGAATCACAAGGTACATAGCTGTGACATCCTTCACAACTCTTCTTTCCTTGATCCTGCACACATACCAAGAGTTTTCCAAGAGGTCAGACACCAAAAACAAATCACATATTACCTTTTGGTTGATGGACCTTCTTCTAGTGACATCTTCTTGTAGGCATCAATCATCCTGCATACATGGTGACACCTCCCCCAATGATCACTATTGTCAAGGGTCCTCATCCTTTCAAACTTTCATCAGAGTCTTCTCATCTTTCCAGAAGATTTCCTAGTCAAGTCTTCTTGATTCTTCGGATGTTGATTGCCTTCATCACGGTTGCATGCTTCACGATCTCTTCCATCCTTATATCTTTCATTCCCCGGAGATTTCATAGTTCTTCAATGATCATCAACTACCTCATACTACATTATGAGGACATATTATGTTGATTTCATCTAGTTTGACTTGTGCCTTTCTACATCCTTTCTGAGGAGGAGATCTATTCCCTTTTGATCATGCTTGATCTATTTTATCTGCAACCACATATCATGACATTACCATATCAAATGCAAATATAAATACAATCATACATAACTTATTTTCCTTCCGATATTTTCCTGCAACTTCCTTGATTGAAAAGATCTTCAATCCCTTGGTCTGCTCCATTCTACATGTCATTGAACCACCAACTCACGAGTTCCAAGAGTTGGAATTTCTGACGAGACATTTGCTGCCTTCCCGGACTAGGAGATCCTCCGCTGAGATCTCTATCAGAGATCCTTCAGGGTCTAATATCCCCATCTGACAAATGTTTCCTTTGCCTTCTTCCTCTTCTTCAACGTATAACGAGATTCCCAAGAGCTATGTTCATGATTCCATACGAGCTCTTGATGCAACAATGCATCTTACTATGTTCATATCTGCAGGGACTTCTGATAGGATCCTTTTGAGAGGGATACCATCTCATCCATAGTGAAGATCCATTACTCCCTCTTTCCCTTGATCCTTTCCTCAGCTTTCTCCATCTGTCAGGTAATCTTTTCATAGTGCTTACCTTGTCAACCTTTCCTCCGCTGCACTTATTTGTATCCTATCAACTTACCTTTCTCTATCTGACATAAAGACCACAAACTGTTGATCGAGGTAACCTTTTTGTCTATGGACATATATTACCTTGCTTATCAATATCAATGATGATTATCATTTTTACCAGATCTCTTCATTGAGATCTCACGAAGATATTTCTTCATTTTTGGTGCCCTCTGTACTTTATTTCAGTGAGCTTTTGTGTTTCCTTTCTTACTTCATAGAACCTTAAGAGTTCTCATGACTTCAAAGGAGACCTTGAGGTACTGACTTCACTCCTTCATGATAATTCTGTCAATCCTACTGCAAGAACTTTATCTATCAGATAGATCTTCTTGCACCGATGAAGTCAATAAACCAAAACTTAAATAAAAGATATTTACTTGATACGTGAAGACAAAATCTTCACCTTGATCATGTTGGTTGTAAATATATTGATGCTTCCTCTGAATATGATCCTTGCTGAAGCTTATCTTCAGACCTTCAAAATGATTGTCCCGAATATCTGATCCTTGCAGCGTCGACTTGAGGTTGATTGCCATGATGTAGAGATGCATCAATAGGTGCTATTATGGTTGTGGCATCGAACACCTTCATTCTTTATTGAGTACTGTCCATACAAATCATGTTGTAGATGATCTGCTTCTTTGTATGGGAATTCGGGTTGTTCTTTGAAAAGATCAATCACTGCAAATGTTGAGATCATGCCAAGGTTGTTGCTATAGACCAGACTTCGACTTCAGACCTCCAAAACCCTTGCTGTCAATGACTGTAGATGTGGACTGCTTCTTGGATTGTCTCCTTGATCAGCCATCCTTGTGTTTCCCATACTGTTGTTGCAGATTGACCCTTGGAGTTAGGGTTTGATCAAGGTATAGCTTTTTAGTTTTCTATGCTTGCATGTCCCTTTTTCTTCCCTACCTTGACTATCAAACCAATCCCTCTGATACCATGTTGAAGAATCTAGGGCATGCATAATTACATTGATTCTTCGTTACATGATAACAATTTGTGAAGTGTTTATATAATTTATCTTATATTGATGTTTACTTCATTATTAGCATGTATATGTTATCTTCATCAAACTGCTATCAAAAACAAATGAGACAAGAGCAAAGTATTTGGCTTTCTGCCAGGGCCAAAACCTCTCCCTCTTGTAGAGGAAAACTCACGCAAAATTCTTCTTATAGAGATTTCATTGACGAATACCAAGACCATGACATTTCACACATTCTGCCACTCCAAGACCAAGACATTAATCCTCCACTTCATCTCTGTTGGAATCATCATCCTTGCTACACCTCTGAGGTCTCCAGTACTGCTACCATCATTGAGAGCACTACTACAGCACCTTAAGATCTTCACTGAACTGATCTTTGCACCATGACTATTTCCTAGAAATCACCACTTAGATGATCTATGTACCTTCATCGAGATCACGCTCTTCAAGAACAAGATCAAGACTAATATGTATGTTATGTACTGCACAGAAATCATCTTTAGACCATCATCAAGATCATGATTATAATCGGAACAATAATTGTCCTAGAAGATCTTTAGACCATCATCAAGATCATGATTATAATCAGAACAATGACTGTCCTAGAAGGTATGCAGAGACAGGTTGATTATTGTGATCATCTTCATCAAGACTGTGAGATAGTAATGATTATGCTAAATTACTGTGATCCTTCTTTCTTCGGACCGCGCCTGCACTTTCACAGAAGTCTGTTGTAGCTTATGCTAGGATTATATCACTGTGACCCTTCTCCTCACACGATGTCTAGACTGTGATCGTGTTAGTGGTAATGACCATCAAGTGACTGCGTATAGAATAACTGTCGAGACTGTGATAATCACAGTCGTGGATGCTTCTTCCCATCATATCGAGACCACCGAGAGGACTTCACCAAGACTGTGGCTCACTGTGCCATCCGGAGTCTTGTCTGCCTGCGGCTGTGTCCGAGATTATATCTAGCCCAGAACGTACGTTAATACTGTGCATATATCTGCAGCCTTTTTCTGTTCTATCTATTCTAGGACTTTACCTTCGGATCACAGGTACGCTGAGAGGGTGTTAATCTAGGTTCTGCTGCTCCTTATACCCATTCGAGGAGGCAGCTGAACCCTAGATCTAACCTACTGAAAATGTGAATCCTCTGCTCCTTTTACACCCGAAAATTCAGAGACAGATTTGCGAAATTTTCTTGTGTTATTTTCGCTGACCCTTAGTGGGTATTTATAGTAATTTGCCCATATATGCAAGCTGACATGAGTTTGTGAACCGTCATGACTCTTTATTGAGCCGACGTGACTTTCAATTTCTTAATTAATTTGATTTTGGAGCCGACATGAATAGCTTCTTGATTTCGCTTGCAGACTTCTTTGGAGGATTATGCTTGGTCTTTGGAGAGCTTCTACACACCTTTGTGGACTTGATTACATTTACATAAACTCGTGAAGAGTTTCAATACACATAACATGACTATTTGACATAAATAAATCCTAGAGACATCAAGAAGTTTTTCATCTAGTGACACTTCATGCTCATGAAACCCATGTAGCAATGCATACAAAAATAATTTATTACATCAATTACAAAGATCATGTCATTATGAAGGCCGAACCTACTTACACTTTCTTCAACAGTAGGCTGCAAGTCAGGGCCAAAACCTCTCCACTTGAGAGGAAAACCCACAAATCTCTTCTTATAGATTCTTCAAATGATGAATTTTAATACATCTAGACCAAGACCAATACCCTTCCAAGACCAAGCCAGACCTTCTTGATGAGGTGCTTCTTCTATCCAAGTCAAACCCAGTCGAATCTCTTTCAGCCGCACAATTTCGACTCCAAACTATAGAATTTCGACCTCCACTGCAGGTCTGAAATTTTCGGCCCCTACAACAGTGGTTGCTTCCACACGTGTGAGCAAATTTAGGGCTTCCAAGGCTTCCTAGCTCCTTCACTTGTGTTGCTTCTCTTTCTAGTGCTTGTGGGTGACCTAAAAGTCCTTTCTTTGACCTTCTTTCTACAACTTTGACAACTTCAACCTTGCAGTTGCAAAACCCTAGCCTTATCTTCGCACGTGTTACAGGGAGAGAGAGAAATAACCCAAAACCTTCGTCCTTCTATCCTTCTTTGCTTGCCTTTCTTCTGCTTCTCCTTTGCTTGGATGATGAGAAGTGAGTGAGTGTCCATAGGAGGTAGAGCTTCTCCTTCACTTGGATGATGAGAAGTGAGTGAGTGTCCATAGGAGATCGAGTTCCCTCCTATATATGGGCTTCCAAGGAGAACGACATGCCCTAATGAGACTAACTTCTTAGCTGCCAGGCCGACTTGGCCTTGGAGGGGTATTTTGACACCTTAAATACAAAAATAATTCTTTTGACATGTTACAATATGCCCAACAGGGTCTTCTTCATATGACAATGACTCTACTGACTTCTTAACTCTATGACAAATCCTAGAAGCACTCAATGGGTGCTTGACCTCTATATAAAAAGACCTTGAGCATGAAACCCATGCTACAAAAAATAACAATAATACTTTTTCTTTCTTTTTATAATATACAAAAATCAAGAGTACATTTCATATTTATGAAGACAGAACCTAACTACATCTTTCAACAAGACTAAACCGGATTATGTAATTAGAAATATAGCAAAGCTATGCAGAACATGTCACTGTACTAAGAAGGTTGAATGTAACTTTTCCTGCTAATGCCCATGTTTCCAGCCCACATGGAAAAGTTCCATTTGGCAACACTTAGCCCTTTCATTATAACTTGGAGTTAATACGGAAACCCTAACCACACTAATAAAAATGTTGAATGCACTGGATTCTTCTAACAAACCTCGTGTCTGAAATATTACAAGTGCCTTTCCTGTCAGGAGTTGCCCAAGTGGTTGGATAAATGGTGTTGCCACCCACCTCAGCTCAAAGCCTGGCGAAACCACCCAGTATGGGGTTTGTGGGCTATTATATCAAGCCAAGGGGTTATAGTGTGCGATGCAATCTCTGGTGGCATGGATGATACTGTGTTATAGTTATCCGTTCCCCCTTGTACAAAATATATATATATATAAAATACTAAAAGTGTCTTGCTATAGTTTAACTATCTCATATGAAACTGAGGAGCAATTTATTAAATGAAGGTCCAAGCAATGCCATAAAACCATCAACCTAATTATGACCCACAAAATGAGATTCTGCAAAGGAAGAAATAATGCAGCTGAAAATCATATTGCATGAAATGAGCCAATTGACAGTAGCATGAAAATGCTACAGAAATGTCAAATGAAGGGTGAAATGAATTCAAAACATAACAAGCAAAACTGACCTAAATGAGGCCACGCAGTAAGCACTATTAAGGTTCTTTTTTCTGCTTTGTTTTGTTCCAAGTCCCTAAGTCAACAAAGCCTTTTGGCATCCTGCTTTGAGACAATGACAGTTTTATAAGCTTGCAAAACCTGAAGCTTCAAATTTTGCCCAATTTGAAAAAGGAAAAGCAATAGGAAAAATAGATTTTAGCAGATTGACTGAAAGCAACTCCATTTCTGTTGAAGTAGCTAATTCACCAAACCACCAGGCATTAAATTCCATGGACCCAACAAAACACAAGTTGTTCAAATCACCTTTCTCGTATAAGTTACCGAACGGCCATTCAGGAACACTTAGTCAAATACTGATTTGCAAATTCGGAAAGGAGTTAGGAGGTGACAAAATAGTCCTGAGGTAATATCATTCCATAGAAAGCAGGTACACAACTTGCACAGGAACCACATACAATGAGAGGAATAAGCACCTCAACTGCCTTCTTCTAATGAAAAAATTCATAGTCAAAGTGTTTATTCAGGGGTTTCACTCCAGTGTGATGAATTCAAAACAACAATTGAATTAATTTACAGTGTAATGTAAAACTCAATCAACTTAAATATCAGACATTATATACTATCCAAAGAGCACAAACATAACACTGTAACGGAAAATAGAGAATCCCAACATACCTCTTCCTGAATACTGTTGCTGAACTCCTGCAGACTTCCTTGGGGTGGCTGCACTGATTCGCATAGGTCTAGTAGAACAATATACACCATTCATTTCTGTCATGGCTCGGGCCCTCTCACTCTCCTCGCCAAACCTCACAAATCCATAACCTTTTGAACGCCCTGTGTTTGCATCCATGACAACCTTAGCAGCTTTCACTGATGGATATCGAGTTTGGAAAGTCTCCTGCAAGACCAAATCTGAGACATCTGAATCCAAATCTCCCACAAAAATAGAATAATCTGGACCTCCATCCAGACGCCTTTCTCCCATGCTAAATGATGCCCAATTCATTCTGAAAGCTTGTTCAGTGTTGGGCATTAATGTCCCGTTATAAGTTTGCATAATCTTCTCAGCTGCTGTACGTGATATGAACTCCATAAAGCCATAACCCTCTGACTGTCCAGTATACTTATTACGGATTATCTTGGCAGAAACAAGCTGTTCAAAAGCAATGTGTCAAAACAACATATGCACATCACTTTAGTTTGACATCAAACCATCCAAAGAGTCTATAGATTAAATGTAAACAGTATCAAAATAAAACAGCCCAAAATCAATCCAACATAATCCACAAGTTCAGGGCACAATCAGCATTAATAAGCATTTGATATGCAATAGAGATCATCCTAGCTTCCCATCTGGATCATCAATGTTATCTTAGCAAGGTAGGATATATTGCGTTTGACTCTTCCAACTGAATATTCAATAAACATTATATAAGACGGCCAGCTGTTGACTGCCAAATGTTGCTTTTACACCAGATCTTTTCTATATTTACCAAACTCCCTTTTCTAAATTTACTTAACTCAAAAGACTTATCTCCATTATTTTATCCCCTCTATTTGTTACTTTTGTTATTATTAGTCAGATATTAATAAAATTATTTTATCTTAAATTTCAATGCAAGTGCCACCTCAGTAGACTCATTCAAAAATTGCTATTTCCATCTGCCTTGCTGCAAGAACTTAGTGCTCAGTCGCGCACTTGTCAAATCTTTATCAATACAGTGTTCAAGGTTGAAATAAAATTTGCATAGGAAGAAGGCAACCATTTCAAATTTATAACCGCTATTATTTTCGCAATCCCATCATCAGTTGATTTTAATTGATCTCTAATCTCCTTGACTTTTAGCAAAATGATCTTCCAGAGAGCCAAAATCCTCATTTTAATTAAGAATAACATGTTTTCAAGTAAAAATACTCTCCCTTTGTCTGAGGTTTCACGCATCTCATGTAGATTCTGTAACACTACTTAACGCCCCCTTGAGTTATTATGAGTTGTGGAAGGTGTAACTCATAAATTAATATAAATGATTCCATGCTTATATGCATACGTACAAACAAAGTTATAAAACAAGCATATTAAATATGTATATAAACGTTTTCAATCCATTGAAAATGAATAATCTAACTGCATCGTATATCATCGAATTCGTGCGACGATCGCTCTTTGTCAAGGGCATGTGCCCCGAGGTTATATTCATATATATAACGATAATCAACATATATACCCATGTCTATTCGAACTATGCATAAGTCAAATGAGAACTTGGTAACTTGTCATACTTGTGTTTACGGGTCGACATAACCCACCCACTGTATCCCATCAGGGTCAGAGTTCCAAGGTTCGGTATTCACACTTTACCACCTCCCAACTACCCATCTAAGGTTCGCAACAACACCAGTTATAATTATATGTAGAGAATTGGTGTGTTGCATATGATGGCACTTGGTCATAAACTCGTGTATCCTAGGCCATGGTGGATTATATAAACTCCTGGCCAAGATATTGGAATTGATAGCACACATTGGGTTCCTTTATGATCGATCTGTATATACCAATGAGTCCTCATTGCAGGGCCATCATTGGGAGTTAATATGGCACACAGTGGGACTTAAGTGTTGCGCACACTGGGCACTCCCGAGGCAAGAACATACACGGCCATCCTGATTTAGATTCCATGCTATAATCACCTCCATAACATGAGGTGTTGACTGCAGCAAAATACCAATCCAGTATATGATAAACTCTGCCTTTACACAAAATGTGAATAAATTGAACTACATCATTCGAGGCAATAAAACGGTGCCCAATTTCTTGCATGAATCAGAGCAGTATTTCAAATTCTAATTTTATGTTGTGCAACACTATGGAATAGTACACAAACCAAGGCATTGGGATTTATATTGTACAAGAATGTAAAATAATCAAATCAAATGTTGGAGTTTATAGACACACACATGCACATTACGTTGGTATGTAAAGTTATGAACATCCCTAGAAGGGGCAAAAAGAAATTTTGAGACAAATATTCCAGGTGACCCATTACAATCCAATCAATCAAGATCAACATTTCTACTACACACTTATATATTGTTCTCCATAATCATTAAAGTAGCTGCAGGAAATTAGGATTGAAGCAACAAGCGGCAGGGCAGGCAAGGTAAGAGGACTTTATTCTCCCAAATCGATACCTCTTTTGTTTGGACCATGGTGGAGGGAATTTATTGGAGTGACCACCACCCTATTCAAGGTTAGGGTGAAGAACTGGGATTTCACCTGCACCCATATCCTATATTTGGCTTGTAGCCATCCCCTATATATACATTATTATGATGGATTCACATGAACACCGAGCGATCTACTATGCACATGCGTCTGCAATTTTAGAATGTGGATTTGGTTAAGCATCACACCCTGGCCGAGACCAACTCCATAGATTTATCAGTTGCGACAAACTTGAATATATACACATATGACTACTTAAATTCAGCAAATAAATTAATAAGTATTCTTTTGGGCGTAATTGACCTGCCGAATCATAATGTGAAATATTATAATAACACACCATGACTACTTAAATTCAGAAACTTAATAAGTATTCTTTGTGGCATAATTGACCTGCCGAATCATAATGTGTGTGTGTGTGTGTATATATATATATGGCTCCCCAGACTCAACAAATAAATATTAAACACAATATTAACCTATCCTTTAATGAATCAGCTGGGTTGCTTCCAATCGTGACTTCCAACCTCTTCACACCATTTATAGATATTTTTTTAACCAACATGTTTCATCGTAACGTCGTGGAGAAGAATTCAAATTCATATATACCCAACAGAGGCATCGAAGCTAATTAAGGCCAGAATGAAAGAGCATTGGCACAAACTAACAGGTCATTGAATATAAGGGCATAAATTTGCAAATATCATAAATATTAGTTGGACAAAGCATACCTAAGGTGAAATAATTGAAGTCGTATGATTGGGAGTTAAGCTCGCCGAGGCACCATTCCAATATGAGATAGCATGCAGTATATTAATTTTTAAACATACACAAGCAATAAAAATATAGGAGGCTTCTTGAAATTCCTCGTTTACAACATGAATTCTATATCCCAATTGTACCACACAGTCCTAACATTCTTTCAATATGCAATATAAATTCTAATTCCTTCAGCAGATTTACAAGACCAGCCATTACTATTAAGCATAAACTTCTATGCCAGATTATTCATCTTGATCATACAAAAGATTTAGCATTCATGCATAGTTCACGCAGAGGCATACATTCAAAAATTTTCCATCATAATTAAACATAACTCAGCATTCATAAACAGAAGAGCGTAGGCCATGTTACTTATCAGGTTTATTTAACAGATAACTAAAGGAGGAACTTCCACTCTCCTCCCAACCGTAGGCTAGCTGCACGCCTCTCTTTCTTCCATCCAAGGTTGAGGATGTTGCAGGTGATTTATCAGCAGGCTTATTTAACACTCTCAGGCAGGTTGACTTTAATCTCTGTTTTCCATGCTGATGGTACCAAACGTCTGACAGGGCTCTCAAGCGTTGAATGGATAACCAGAGTGGGGAAAGTCACCCTGCTTAGCAAGAGGTAATATGAATTTATATAATTCTGTTCCACCCTCTCACCACCTCTAATTATGGACAAGTGGGGGCACTGCCCTAGTTCCTTCACAGGGACACTTTGTCCTTCCGAATTTCGAGGAGAGAAAACGTTGATTTCTTGTCAGAATAATTTTTTTGATAATCTTAAATTATCAGTTAAACATCTGCTAGGTGGTAATATACAAGTACTAAATGGGAGTAAGACACTACCAGTGGATGTAAAATATTGTAAGTAAAATACTTGGTCATTGGAGAAATTTTACCACAAGCTATACCTTCATTAATTGTTGGATACTTAGGTTACCCAAAATTACAAACACTATTAAGATGGTTTTTGGCAATAAACACATCGAAATTCATTTGTCGACGCGTTTTGAACCAACAAGTGTGGTTCATCGTCAGGACGAGATGAAGAATCAGATCATGGCCCCAAGTTAAATAGAGAGATCCATCATTCAACGGCTACTTTTGACCAAGGAAACGGCTACAAAGGACAGGGCAACAGCTACATTTGACTGGACCAAGGGACAGGGAAAGAAAAAGTTATTTAATTCATTAATTATTTAGTTTGTTAAAACAATTCATTATTATTTATTTGTAACCAACAAATTCGTTTATAATTAACTAAAAGTTTTAAAGATTTTAAACTCAGAACCTAAGACCTAGATATTTTTATATCCTCTTTAATACTTTAAAACTACCCTAAGATTTGTATTATTATAGGACTATTATAAAACTAATAAATAGTTAGTTATTTAGTTAACATGATCTTAAGTTCATTTACTTATTTACTTTCACTCTATATGTAATTACCTAAGGTAATACAATGAGGGTAAATTCTATAAAGATTCGGATTAATTGAATATAAATAATTAGTTAAAGTAAATATTAAAGGTATCATGGTCTAAAAGTTTATTAAATGACCCACAAATTAGTTAATAAGTCTATATTTAAGTTTTATAAATATCACAGATAATAAAACGAAGGTAAAGTGAAAGACTATAGGAAATTAAACCTAATAAAAGGAAAAGAGGGAGACTTTAGTAACCATCAATTAATAAAAAATAAAATATTAATTAAATAAAAAGTTAGGGAGAATCAAAGGAAAAATCAAAACACTAGCAAAGGTAATAAAGGGGAAATAAACAATCTCGAAGACAAGGGAGAAAAACCCAGATAGAAAAAAGGCCAAAAAGGAACCAACCAAGGGGGCAAGGGGGAAAAGGCGGGGATCCAGCAACTGCTAATCTTCCATCCGTCATCTCTTTTGAGATTTCTCAGCCTTCTTTCAATTTCAATTTCTCCCTAAATTTTCGGTGATGAAAAGGAGCAATCTTAGCAATAACCTAAGCCTCTTCAATGCATATATGATGCTTAATCTTCTCTGCATGTTCAGCCAAGGCTGAAGACCGAGTCGTCCCATGTTTGATGTCGGCGGAGTGTTCATGAATCCTCTGATTAATGGAGCGCCCCATTTCACCCACATAGAGGGTCCCACAGGAGCAAGGGATAACATAAATACCTTTCATGTCCTTGGGGTCGACGGGGTCTTTAACAGACCTTAGGGAAGTACGAATGGTGTTAAGGGGTCTAAAGGTTGAAGGATTCTAGCAATCTTGTAAGTGGTCCCTTGGACGAAGGGGAGATGAACCCCTGAGAACCGATCTTTGGGGTCTTTCTTGACCTTCGGACCTCTACTAGTTTTAAGGAAGGCTTTCAGACCTTAGTGCCTGCTATATCCATTGTTGACAAAAACATTAAGGAGATGGGATTTCTCTTTATCAAGGGAATTTTCATCTAAGATTCTCAGTGAACAAGTAGCTAGTGTGTTGAGAACACCCAACTTTTGAGCCGAGAAATGATGGGAGTTGGCATGAAGATACTGCTCAGTATGAGTTTTCGTCCGAAATACCTAATGGGAGAAAGAACCGTCTTCATTCTTCGAAATGAGAACATCAAGAAAAGGCCAGTACCCATCAATTTCCTGCTCCATAGTGAACTTTATGGAGGAAGATTGATTATTTAGATGTTGGAAAAAAAGATCTAACTCTTCCCGGCCATGGGACCAGATGACATTGGTGTCATCCACAAATCTCTTCCATAGCTTTTGCACGAGACGGGTCAAAGCCAAAGCCTTTGATTCAAAGTCTTCCATAAAAATATTAGCAACAATCGGGGACAGGGGGGGAACCCATGGCCACGCCGCATGCCTATTCATAGAATTCCCCTTCAAAGCAAAAAAAAAGTGGAAGTACGATAGATCTCAACTAAGCAAGCAGTAACGGGGTAGTGAGGCGATTTATGACCTCAATGGCCTAGTAGATAGGGATGCAAGTGTAAAGGGAAACCACTTCGAATCTCACAAGAATGTCCCCATGATCCAACTTTATTCCCTTTAACTCATTGATAAACGAAGAAGAGTCTTTGACAAATGACTTTGTACGGCCAACGAAGGGTTTAAGCTAGTAGGTAGGTTGGTCCTCATATGGTATTGACAATTGGTCTCAACGGGGGGCCCTCTTTGTGGATCTTTGGGAGCCCATAGATCCTTGGAGTGATGGGGCTACTCTCAATCAGCTTGTGGCAAAAGGAACCTACAAAGTTACTTGACTTTAAAACAAGAGCGATTATTCTGGAGATCCTTTTTAGGGGATTCCTACTAATCTTTTTATAGCTTCCACTATTATAAAGATGATCCAATATTTTCCTTCAATAATTCTCTCTGTCAAGGATAACAGCAGCCCCACCTTTGTCGACTTTAAGAATGACGATGTCCTTGTTTTGGTTCAAGGATTTAAGGGCATTAAACTCATCCTTGTTAATATTGCTCCTCAGGAGCTTTGCTTTTCTGAGGATGACAGCGTAGCCTTGCCTAATACTATATTTGATATTATCATTTAATCCCTTCTTCAGAAGACTATAGACTGAAGCTGGAAAATAAAACTTCGATAGATTAACCACATTATTTTTATTTTTATTATTATTATTCGAAACCAAGTTATCAAAATTCCAATGTACTTTTTCATTATGGGTATACGACTCATCTAACTTATCAAGATTAATAAAATAAGGATGACCATTAGGGTTAGGGAACCAAGACATACCATCGATGACCAAAGAATGGGTCTTAACGTAATCATAAGGACAGGACGGACCAATGGTGGAAGGGCAAAAGGGAGGCTGGTCAACGCATCCTGGACCAGAGGTGCTGAGAGAGGGGAGAGAGGACGACAACGGGACTTCAGCCAAGTCTGAACAGGGAGGAGCGCCAAAACCAAAGGAATCAACCAAAAATTCGTTGAGAAGGTTAACCGTTAAAGCCTTCGAGCACGTCCAACTTGCCATTGGAACGACAACCAAAACCAGGGGTTGGAACAGAATCTAGAACCAGAGGGATCAGAGGAGAGATCTGATCATTGAACTACATATTCAGTTCCGTGTTTGAAAGCTTCGGAACAACTAGCGAAGAACTGGGAGGCGAATTAAAGAGCAAAGGGGAGCCAACCGTTTCGCCAGAACCGGAAGAATTCGAATTATTAGCAAGGGAGATGCACATACGATGTTGGTCATTAACCAAGGGTTGAAGAACCGATATTTGACCAACAAAACGCGGCTACAAGATGGCTTACCTAAGGAAAACGAGAGACCACCGAGTGCAGCAAATGCTCTTTGCGTTAACTTGAAGAACTTAGCATACTGCCTCATGCTTCCACATATCTTCCATTCTCCGAGACTTGAGAGTCGAGCAAGCATCAACCTTGGACCACAAGGAGGCAAAAATACAGCTAGAGAGTTCCAAATGCAAAGAGAGAAGCTGCCTTGAAAGTTGATCAAGAACTCTCCTAACCCTGCAATTTTCAGAGCTCAGTAACGCTAAACTTGCCTTCAAAAAGACAAGATGGTTCGTAGGAATATTGAGGCGATGGTTAATCTGAGCATCAACAAATGAATTTGCGATGGTTACTCTGAGCATCGACAAATGAATTTTGATGTGATTATTGCTGAAAACCATCTTAATAATCTTGATATGGATCACAAAAGCCTAAATTCAACAATTACAAACATTGTTGATGCAAAGAAACCTTCTAGTTAGGTTATACATTATTCAGAATTATGTTATATTCACTAAATTAACCAACTCGACTTCTTCCCCCAAAGACAATTGGCTAGTAAATTTAATATGAAGGTGTCATGATAAAAAATTTGCGTTACTAATATTTTTCATCAACACTACCCCAATCATGCTGCAAGTTTGATTAGAATACTACTATGATGTAAGAGTTTTATCGTATTTAAAAATTTCCCAGGCCTCTAACTCATATTGATTGTGGTTGTTACAGTTATTCTGGTCAGAACAAGGGTCGGCTTTTCCCAACTGCAGAGGGTTTGGTAGTTGACTCAGCAAACAAGATTGCGTATTTTTCAAGGTAACAAGCAAAACACGACAATTTTCCCTAAAACCAAGGATCCGTCAGACGGTCCAGCCTTCAGTTGTGTTAATTAAATTAATTTGTAGATAAATAATATCATATTAATTAGGGTTAAGGCCAATTGTCGTTCTCTCGATGCTGATGCGGCGGTCACAGCTTACATTTAAAATAGTTGGGATTGTTGCACACATTTGTCAAGTTCCAAGGAAGCAGTGGTACCAGATTTTTTCAAAAAATATGGATCATCAGCTAGCAATTTTTTGAGTCATTGTAAACCCATTCTGCAAATTTATAATGTAAATGATGCTAGTAAGACCGTGTATGTATGTAACAACCTAGGTAAGTCTATTATTTTGGCAATGGATTTCATCCTGAGAGGTTTTTCTTCACACTGAATATCTATGTTTCTAAACAAAGATGATCGGCAAAGTTTTTCCCCCAGCCTCACCCCAAAGCTACGGTGGAATTTATCGTGAAAGTCTTAAGTGAGTCCTAGTGTTTTAGTACAGTATTCTGTAAAAGTGATTTGGGAATAATTTAAGCTATTTGGCTAAATTATTTTATTACAAGTCACTTGGTCTACTAGATCATATTGTGTCGCAGAATTGCATAAGTTTTATGGGGGTCTATAACGAACAGGTATTCCCCCTTTGCGGGTTGAATTTGTAAAATCTTATAAAAAAATATTTTAATGCATGGTCCCTCGTACTTAGACACTATCGCTAAAATATTTGAGGGTGGAAAAATAATTAATCCCCTCATGAGTCAATTAATTAATTTTTCTTGGCAAAAATAAAATTAAATCCTAAGCCAGAAAATTAATTTAGAGTCAAAACTAAAATGTGGAGAAATTAATTTCTCCAAGTGGAAAAATCCATGGGTTTTAAGAAGTCAAATTTTGAAAGTCCCCCCCCCCCCCAAGGGAATATTGGAAATTTCAAGAAAAATTGGACCCTTGGACCTTGGTGGTCGAGTCAAAGTCAATTTTTTGAGGAACTTAGCTCAAAATAATTATTTTTGAGATAATAAATAATGGCTTTAATGAGAAATTCGAAAATTCCTCAAAAACAATTATTTTTGATGGCGAAGATTAAAAGATTATCAAAGATTTATTGACAATCGAGATTATTTTGACGAGTATCAAACCAACTAGCTATTATTTTCCACTTGTAGGAATTTCTCTATAAATAGAAGGTTTTTTACTTCTATTTTCATCTGGATATTGACCTCTAGCCTAATATAACTTTGTAAATGTTGGTGTAAAGCCACTGTCCCACTAGTAACGTTTTGATCATCATAATAAAACACTTCAGGAACAGTTCATGGTATCTTTGTCTCATTGATTTGTGGTATGTGATGGGCATGTGCATTCATATATTGTGCTTTAAATATTAATTAAATCATTAATTCATTGTAGATGCTAAGAAGATTTTGTTGGCAAATTGTGGGCTTATCTTAGGAGATCTGATTCATTGTACCTTCTAACGGTTTTTCTTGAGAAAATATATGGAGTTTGCAGGTTCCCTAACCCTTGGGCTCCAAGTTCACAAACTATGGGCACAAGCTAACCATGTTTGGATTCTAATAACTTCTCTAAGGCTATGGTTTAACATTTATTTTTCGAAATACATCTAGCCATTGTTAAGGTTGATAAAAATTATGTTCTTCAAAATCTTTCTAAGCATTGTACACTTGTAAATTTTTTAAATATATTTTGTATAATAATTTTTTGTAGATAATTTTATTTTCTAACCCTTGTTTTGCAGTTGGGGTTTGGGGTTTTGGGATTTATTTTTGAAATTTTTGTATATATTGGGGTTTTCGATACTTATAATTTTATTTGTGCAGGAGATCCAAGAAGATTTCCTGGGTTAGAATTAGATCTAGGCCCTTAAGGGTAAGATCTAAACCCCGGAAATTTTGGTAGCACCAACAAAAGGAATTTTGCAGTGAAATATTGAGGATCTGAAGCAAGTTCTTTTTGGCAAGGATTTGAAAGTTTTTAGGGCCCCTAGATCCAATAATTTTCCCTCTAAGCTCTAGCCGTCAGCCTTTAGGGCTTGATTAGGCCTAGTCGCGGGCCCTAGGGCCTATTTTTCATTGTTGTAGGCATCTAGTCGCAGGCCTTGCTAGCCTTCCCTTCCCCTCCACTTGACTTCTTCCCTAGTCTTCTGCCATTGGTTGCCTTCCCAGCTTTGGTAACAGGCCTTAGGGCTCCTCTCCTGCGCTTTGTGGCCTTTGTTTCGCCTCCATCAACCCTGTCGCAAGCTTTAAGCCCCATCTCCTTGCCTCGGCCCCTCTTTTTCTAAGCCACGGGCCTCTCAAACAACAACCCTTTTAGGGTCTGATGTGTGCCTTTGTGGCTCTTCCTTTGGAGCCGCAAGCCTAATGAGGCCTTTCCCTCAATCTGTTGCCCTCTTTCAAGCCCAGCATTACCCCCTAACCATTCCTATCCCTTGTTGCATCTTTCAATCATTGTTTGAATATCATTGAATTTTCTGAGTCAATTCTTGGTGTATTACAGAGTTTTGGAGTTAAACTTTTGTTTTTGCATGTGATCATCACATCAGATAAGTTTTGGGCTAGAGAACTAGCCATCTACCGAGCCAAAGGACCACTAGTTTGCCCCTTCCATCCCTCAAACTCTCTTTGTCTTCTTGCAGTTTTATGATCTCTTGGTAACAGTGATATTCAATTCATTTAAGTGGCATAAACTTAATTCATTAATGCTCTAACATATTGGTACATCAATTACATTAATTGAGTAGTCATTCATTTGACATGTTTCATAAGGTTCCTTGGTGACTATTCATTGTCTAAAGGAAGAATTTAAGGTCTGATATGAATCAATGACATAAGTGTTTGCCTCTTTATTTGCTTGATGCCTTGAATAATCTCATCTAAAGTGAAAGAAAGAGGAAAATTTTGGGCATGTTTGGCATTAAATACCTTATTGTTCTCATATGGTTTCCTTATTATTGTCATAGCATTCATATTTTGCTTCTATAATTGCTCATTATGAAAAGTATTGCTTACATCAAATTGTTAAAGTGATTTGATAAGTTGATGAAGTATTTCAAGCGCAAGTTTTTGGTAAAGTTGAATAAGAATACTAACATTGGTTGTCTTTGGAAGATACATAATTCTGAATTTACACATAAGCTCACTCCTTAAAACACCAAATCTAATGATCTTGGCTCCCTAAGTGAAATAATTTGAGAGTTCATTGAATATTCACTATTGTGTTGAATGCTCTTGTGTCATATTACTTGTCCTTTTGAGATCCAATTGGCATTTTCCAATTCTAGCATTGAGCAATTTATTGTCTTGAGAATCTAATAACCATTACCTAAGTACTTCTAACTCTGGGATTAAGGGTTCTAATTGTCTAAAAGAACATCGTTATCATTAGATAAATAGTTTGAGTAAATAGGCGATCTTGTTCTCTTTTCACCATCATTGGTTTATGGTTATTGAATCTTCGTCATATTGGAATATCTTGGAGTAATAATCATTGCATCTTCTATTGATTTTCATTGGATAAGTGAATATCTATTCTGAATATAATAGTGAATCATTGTTAAGAGCATCTCTTGAGCAATTGTATCATGGGCATTTCTATCTCTTATTAGCACTATTGAGCTTGAACACTTGTCTTGTGGTTGAGATTACCATCTCTAAGCATTGTTAAGTATTGATATCTTAAATTGAAGTAAATCATAACCAAGTACTTAAAGAATATTTAAGTGATCTCACCTAAAAGACACTCATAATCCTTGCATATCATTCTAAATTAGTTTTGCACTTAATAATTTACATCCAAGCATAAGCTTGGTTGATAGACATTTGGGGCCACCCTTTCTCAATTTAGCTTCAAGAACTTAGACCCTCTTTAGTGGTTAACACGGTGACCTTGCAGTGGTCAAAACCACAGCCTTTGCAACGTCGAAGGCATCAAGTGGTTGGAACATAGGGGGAGGTGTTTTTAATCAAGTCTTTGCTTACTTCCCGTTGGCTTCCATCCCACAACCTAGTCTAGAGACTAGTTCCAAAATATTTAAGAGGAAGGTCACACCTAGAATAGGCATCTAACTTAAATTAACCAAAATTTTGCATCACACCTAGACCTTAGGATTTGCATAGCATATATAGGATAGTTAAGCATTCAAGCAGCAATTGTCCATCCGGATACTTGGCATGTAATTAATAATAAGCAAGAAGTTGACTCCATAAGGCACTGGTTTCACATTCAAATCCAATTTCATCTTTAAGTATTGCTAAAATTAACCAAGTATTTAGGCCATTCAACCGTGTCTCCCGGACTAGTTGTTTGCCAATTGGTCTCTCATTTCCTTCTTCTACAAGGACTACCCCCCATACCCTGCTATTGGGAGACAGCTAGAACGGATTGGGCGGGGATCAGAGTGACATTCCCCGCCCTGAGTTGTCGTCGCGGTGCCTGTACAATCTAAGAAACAACATTTTTTGGCACCATTGTCGAGGACCAATTTATTGGGCTTTTGCGTTACGACAATTATCATCACTCTTCTTAATTTGCTACTCAGTTTCATCTTCCTTATCCTACCAACACCACAACACTTTTTGGTGTCGTTTCTGGGGATAGATTTTTTTGTCCTTGGTCCTCACGACATTTTTTCCATCATTTCCTTTATCTTTCCATCTTTTTATTTCAGTCGGCAACGCCACAACATTTTTTGGCGCTATTGCAATCTTTATCATTTCTCCTCTCACTAATCTTTTGATCTTCTCTATTTGCACCTTTAGAACCTGGACATTTCGGTTGGTTTCCTA
This sequence comes from Pinus taeda, assembly GCA_000404065.3. NCBI lineage: Eukaryota > Viridiplantae > Streptophyta > Pinopsida > Pinales > Pinaceae > Pinus > Pinus taeda. Next base: position 431,528 of record APFE030559515.1, read on the forward strand.
TTTGGGTGGCAACTCCACTTATTCATCCATTTAACTCAGACAAGAAGCCTTCCTAGTATCCATCTTCTTATCCCTGACTAACTTTTTGGTTTTTGCCTTTTGGTTTTGGAGTTAGATTCATGTTCAAGTGGTGACTCCACTTCTTTCATTTTTTACAAGAATTTCTACTAGAAGCCCGCTTCTTGTGGATCTCTTATTTTGCTTCAACAAGGATCTCTCTCTTTGACATCCATTAGCTCCTTTTCCCTTGAGCAAGTCATCGTAATGACTTGTTCGCCCATTTGCATTTTACTAACATCCCTCATGATATTCCAGAGGGGGCTATTAATAAATTACCTTCTTTCACAGGTAATTCCTTTTCCCTTAAGCAAGTCATCACGAATGACTTGTTCGCCCCTTTGCATTTTACTGACATCCCTCATGATATTCCAGAGGGGGTTGTTCATAAATTGCCTTCTTTTACAGGTAATGATGCAATCACCGCTACAAATCATATCAAAAACTTTACTCGTTGTACGCTAATTTTTTGTGATTCTTCACGTTATAATAATGAAGACATCAAGATGTGGCTCTTTGTCCTTTCCTTGGAAGGTGATGCTAGGAATTGGTTATGTGATTTCCCTAACAATTCTTTTGATTCTTCACAAGCCATCGTCGATGCTTTTTGTGCTAATTACAATATCAAGGAAGGTGATCTTGTAAGGAACTTAACCTACATAAAAAGTGTTGAAGAAAATGTTCCACGTCAATCTTTGCCATATTGCAGACCTTGTGACCATTATCATGACGAATCCACTTGTGTTGTTCCAAGAAAAATCCTTGATACTGGAAAGGCAAGAACGAATGATCACATTAATATTGATGATGAAAAAGAAAATGATAAGCATCTATCAAGGAGTTGAATCAAATGGTTAAAGACATGCAATTCAATCACGCACAGTTCATGAAAACCATGGAACTTAATCAAGAAAGATTAATAGCAGATCACGCCAAGGATATGATAACCAAGTATACCAAATTATTGCCCATAGAAGAAAAGCGTGATGAGGAGCTAGAAATCATTAAAGTTAATCACTCCAATCAGATGACCACCATGCAAAATTATTTGATCACTATGGAAGCAAATCATAAGGAAGAAATGAGTTATATTCAAATAAATCATGATAAAGTGATTAAGGACATACAAGCCAGTCAAAAAACTCTTTAGAACAGGGTACAGGTTATGGAAGTTAGGCAGTATAATCAAACGATCACCTTTCAGAAAATGATGCATACCATAGAGGAGAATCGTGAAAGAGAAATCAACGCTATGAAGGATGAGAATTCTAATCAAATGAATGCTATTAGAAGCAAACAAATCATTCTTCAAAATAAGTTGCAGATAATGGAAAAATCACAGGTTCAGAAACTCCAGCCAAGGCCAAAGGATCATGAACACGAGCCTCTCAGCTCACAAAAGCAACCTTCATCTTATTATGAAGAAGTCAATGATTCCATTAAGAAATGGTTAAATGAAGATGAACCAAGCAGGAAGTACAAGAGCAGATTTGTGAGAGCACATAAAGGCAAGCAAGCACGGATTATGAAATATGCGCGAGGATGAAGAGTCAAGCCAGAGCAGAGGTTATTCTTGGAAAACTCAAATTTCTTCAACCTAGATCAGGAACCACATGCATCATCACATCATTAAGCATCATGTTAAACTCCTGGAACAACAAAACACCTATGCCATACATCAGACACCATGCACACACATCCACAGTTGTTGACATCAATGCCAACACCGTGCTGCCAACATGAAGTCTTTGTGAAATTTGAGGTTCGAGGTTCAAATCCCCCTGGTTCACTATGTGGGTCATGCATGGGGACGCATATGGATTGACCTAAAGGTTATAGTGTTAGCAATCGAAATCAAACCCATGTCAGGCAAGTACAAGCCCAACCCAGTTGTTGATTCCTCTAAATACCCAAAAAAATGAATTAAAAATAAATAAATAACAATACATCAACTATAACACACAGCCCAATGTAGCAAGTTGGACTCTCTAGTATAGAACAATGGTGTTTTTTGGTGCATTCCTATACATCTTAATGTAAAATAAGGCCCATTATAGCAAGTTGGACGCTCTAGTCCAAAACAACAATTTTCGTGGTGCAATCCTATGAATGAGAAATACAAATCAACTATAAAAACCAAAAAATTCATACACTTGTTGAATTTTTTGTAGCTTCGGAAGGTCTTCTACATAGGCTTAGTGTCTTAGCATGTAGAAGATATTTGAGTGCCTCTTTAGGTGCTTGCTTGGAAGTTAGAAGAATAACCTTATTAAGAAGATATTTATGAAGAATAATCTTATTAATTATTGCAGACTATTAGGCCAAAGTTCCAAGGATAAATAATAAAATTATGCAAGTGACTTAAAAATAATCTCAATCGTTGATCTCAAGTGAGGCTTAGGATATAATACTAGCCATTGATCAGTTAGGAGATTACGGTTAGAGATTTTGGCTTAATGAAATTTTAAAATAAGCCTCAGGGAGTGGTGAAGACAAACACAGTTGTGGAGGAAGCGGTTTTCTCTAAAGCGAGAGGGTCAACTAAACTAAAGAGCACTGAGGAGAGTGCAATAGGAAATTTTGGGAGAAATTCAAGGAGGTTGAGTTCAAAAAGGAGGGGATTTAGATGCTAAAGAAGAGGGTCAAATTATCGCAGTGGCCTAAGTATCCAGGGAGGCTAATTTCTCTAGAATGCAGGGGCCATATGATACAGTGAGAAAGGGAGGTCAATTTGTTGGTGAGACAGGTTAATTCTCCAAGGCTGACTTGCGTCAGGTATTTCAATTTTTAAAGGTTAATTTCCTAGTGGGACTGAGTTTCCAAGTGCCTAGCAGCTGCCTTTTTCTATTTATTCTCTATGGGTCTAACCCAAAGTTTTCCCAAGAAATTTAATGAAGCTTGTGTTGGGTGTAAATTTGTTGTTGTGGTGTGATTGATCTCTTCGTTTTATTTCCCCTGCCTTTTTAAGTTACTATACCAATGTATTTATTTTTCAGCAAATTCAAAAAATTTGAGATAAATATTTGTTGGAGTTTTAGTAAATTGTTGAAGTAAAATAAATCAGATCTAGGATAAGAAAAATTAACAACACTCCCATTTACAACCAAATATAAATGAAAAATTACATGAGTATCATGCAAGTTATGTTGAAGTCTAACAATTTTGAGAAACAACAAAATACACTTCAGAAAGCAGCACAATGTTTCAATTGCGAACTTTAAGATTCAACAACTACTCTACAACATCTTGAAAGATTCAAGTATTCATGGAATTCCCCATTGTCAAATTGGATTCTCTCGCACTTAGATTATGTTCAAACAACAACACTTGAAGACCATAGCCCACGAGTGAGATTGCACATTCCTAGAATACACCACGATCAAACAGAATTCTCACCTATCTAGGGAAAAGAGAAGCTAATAGAAGGAAATAACCACAACTGAAACAAACAATTTGTTCAAAGGTGTTCAAATTACTTGTATTTCACATGGAAAGTTACGAGGTCTTTCAATCATTCATTAAGCACACCAATTACCAACCATATATTACTTTCAACTCAAAATTTGTATCACTACAAAATCTTGTTACCTATTTTTGTCAATTATTTTTCTAGCATCTTATGAACATTTCATCCAAAACATGTCAACAGTCAATCATATAACTGTGTTTTACACGCTCCATGGTAAAACCTGAAATTATCCCAGAATTTAAATGATTTAGATAAAAATATTTGTTTACTTTGAATGTTTGCTACCAATATATGCATTCCCCTCTTCAAAGGTTCAAAACATTAGCCAACATAGTGTTGATTCACTGCTGTGGTTGATATATTGTTAAGCCATCCACTATGCTTACATCTCTGCTCTAGTCTGACCCGTTTGTATGTAATCAGTTTCAAAAAATGAGGCCGTGTACAAGTCCCAGGAAGATTTAGCAAAATATATACCCATCAGACCTAGTATGCAAGACCCTAGCAACTTTGGCAGAATAGATACCCCTCAAACCTAGCACAATTACAAATGAGACTGCATGTGAGGAGTGCAGAGGCAAACTAACAGGCTTTTACCATGCACGCCCTCCTTACGTGAAAGGCATTAGAACACCCCGGTTTACTGGCACTGCTTTGAGCAAAATTGCAAGTGTAGGAACTGCAATGGTTGAAAAAATGTAGTGCTTGATCCCAACCTCCCAACCTAAGGTGAAGAATTTGGGCACCTAATCGGTACAGAGTTAAGTTTGAGCCCTGACCTTCAAAAAAATCTGGACCAAAGGAAGTCCGCTCTTTGAGATACTGCCCCTTAGGAATGTATATTTTGAAACACTTCCAAAAACAAGATAAAAATTGAAATCTCGAGCAGCTAGCTATATGCTTATGTGAATTATTTCAGCCCTAAAGGATTTCTATAGTAACATATTACTTCGGTACGTCCTTGGATGTCCTGAAATGTACAAGAAACATAGACCACCAAACTTACTATAAATCAATGATTTCACTAGAAACCCTGGCAGCTAGAAAAACCTCAACCGCCAATTCACCTGGATAAAACCCTAACACTAAGCATTTTTTCTAACAACCATGTACAGTAACACCTTTGCATTTGGGTGTCAATTATTCAGTAGAATTATTCCAAGCCCCTGACTTGAAACTTCACAACCCTAAATTGGCAGTTATATTCATAGCCACGTACCTCTCCAGTATGGGAGAAACAGGTGTGCAAATAGCCCTCGTCCATCCAGAACTGCAAATCACCCACCCAAAGAGTCTTGACCTCGTCACTCGACTGCGGCTGATGTTGTTGCATCACCATGGGTAGCTGCTGCTGCTGATATTGAGGCTGCTGTGCATAGTACTGCTGCGCCATCATTGGGGCTTGCTGTTGCTGCATCGCCATGGCCTGGTTCGGCTGTTGCTGAGGCGGCTGCTGTTGCTGCTGCTGCTGCATCTGCATCGCCATTTGCTGCTGCTGTTGAAGCCATTGTTGCTGCTGGTGGTTCTGATTAGGGTTTGCGAAAGGAGGGCCAACGCCTGCTGTGGTTTGCATCATTCTTCCGCCCGAAGCTTACGCAAATGCCTCAGAAATCGAAAAACCCAAAAGACTCACAACACCCACGAGAAATGGATTATACGGAAGGATCAGGTCCTGAGGTACACGGGGTCTAGGGTTCGAGGAAAGGCTTTGAGAGTTATCGTTGATGACTGAACACCATAAAATTTTCCGGGATACTTCGTTCCCGATTAATATGTTGTCGATTCCGTTGGCTTCCTAATGAGATTATTTTTCTCGAGGGCTTTTGAGAATAATGACACTTGCTATATAGTTAGTTGCTTTGAAGGTGTTGTATTCTAGTTAGTTGATTTGAAGGTGTTGTGGAACATTTGATTAGATTAGAGGAGGGGCGAGAAAACTCCTCTACAACAATTAGAAAATAAATCAAAGAATATATGTGACACCAGCACATCTAAAAGGTAGATAGAATAAGTCCTTGCAACGGATATGAGTGGACAACCGCAAACTTGAACACTAAGGAATTAGAATTTTAATTTCTCCTAATCTAATCTATGTCTCTCAAAATGACATTCATCCATTTCAAATGTTAATATTTTAAATTTATATTTATTAATTTGCATATTGATGAGGTGCTATAAAAAAATAAGTATTCCATGGTTTAATTTTAATATTGATGAGGATTTATATTATTATTATCTAATTTTAAGGTCATGGTTAAGCCACACACCAAATTGGTGTATGAGACTCTCTTGTTTGTGAGACAAGAGACCCACTTCTGCGTAGCGATTTGACTGCTAAATCTATAAAATGAGTATAGCATGGTTTAGTTTGAATAATGGTGAAGCTTTATAAAAGGAATCTAAGCAAAATAAGTATCCCATGGTTTCAATAATAAATGAGTTCTAATGAGATGTTTTTTCAAAACATTAAAGAATCCATAATAAAGCACAAAATTTGTTTTACTTCGAAAAGGATTTATTTTATTTTTATTTTATTAAATATTTAATTTTTAATAATTGAAGAGTTTTTTAGAAAGAAAAAAAAAAATCAAAATATATATAATGAAAATTTTTCATTTTAAATATATAATTTTTTTACAATCGAGTTTCAAAGAGAAGAGTCTATACTCGAGAGATCTCTCTTCCCACAGCTTCAACACATCAAAATGGTAGTCAGACATACAGGATCAATTAGGGCCAAAGGAGGAAATGATGTCACATTTATATGATGAAATGATACTTCTCCATGAAGTAGTGGTTCCCCTGGTTGGTATACAAAAAAACGCAGAAGAAGTCTTAAAGCTCCTGAAGGTGGCAAACAAAGTCATTGATCAAATCCAAGAATGGGCTGGCAAGTATCCATATTTTCTGATCTCTCAAGTATAGACTCTTCTCTTTGAAACTTGATTGTAAAAAATTTATATATTAGGAAATATATTAATGAATTTTTTAGCTAATTTAAATTTAGAATGAGGCATAGAATTAGTCCTACACGTAAGACCAAATTCTCCTGAACTTAAACTAGTGCATATAGTCAACTTATGAGCTAAGAGTGACCATTAGGAATGACCTCCACCATCCAAGATGAATTAAACAAGGAAATTCTAAGGAAATCGAGAGACTCTTAGACCTCATCCTAGATAATTAATCTATGATTGTGACACTTAATGATGTTGTTATCATAGTGAAGTTGCTTTGGGATAAAAGTTGATGCTTCCTTTTGCATTTATAGTGATGCTTTTTCAAGTGCATGTCTAAATTCCCATTGTTAGAACTATTGTCAAATATATGTTTCACTAAATTTCAATAATCATTTATGAAAGTTAAAATATGTTATTTGTGTTAGTTATAATTAGTTAAACAAGACTATAATAGTTTTGGGTTTTTGGGTCAATGCTTAAACAACTAGTATTTGCTCCTAAATGTGTGAAGGTGGAGTGGGTATTGTATGAAGAACATTTTGAGAAATAAATTTATAATGGTATTTTCATTGAGAAATAACATTTTTCTATTTAATTTGGTGACTGGACAAAGCTTCAAATAACTTTTCGAAAGCATAAGCTCTTCTATGTGGTCTTACCCTGGCCAAAGAAGCAAATGTTGGATTCCTTTCTGTTCTTGGAGACTGAGTGATAGTCATTAATAAAATGCTTGGCAAATCCCTTTTAAAGGGAAGCAAATTAAATAACGTCATCACTTGAATAAAGTAGGAAGTCATATCCTTCTCCAAATTCTCCTATTATCACATCAAAAGAGGATTTTATGAAGAAGTTGATTAGCAGGGTAAAAAAGCCGCAAAGTCTTGGTATTTTAATTAAAAATTCGAGGTATGAGACCCATACCTATGTTGAATGTGTTGTCGTTAACGTCAAGTTCAGGGGGGGCTTGTTGAGTGTACATTGTCATGTTGCATTACTGGAGTTGTCATTGATTGTTGAGTGCAGGTTATGTAGCCCAATGCCATGCATGAAGTCAGTTTGAGTAGCCTATATTTCTAAGCATTTTGAATATAGTTGCTTAGACCTATTGAGCCTAAAATATGTTTGGTTAGATAACTCATTTTGATACCTTTCCAATGATACATGGCACTTCTTCGAACTCTTAAGGAATGAGGAGAAAAATGAGTTTGAAGTACAACAATTCAAACACAATTCTTGCTAGTCAAGGTTCCACACCCTAGGCAATGACGTGGCAAACAGGTGAAAATTTGATGATGCGATATCATCAAAGGTGACATGTGGCAGGCAGATTTGGTGTTTTTGGCTAGCCAAATCGACAGTTGGCAGATGACATGTGGCATGCACCTGAACACATGGCAACGATAGGGAATGACATGTGGTAGTGAGTTGACTTGGCAAATGACATGGCAAACTAGAGCTTAGGCCAATATAGACTTCCCCAAGAAGTGAGGGCCAATAGACCTCCTGAGAAGCAGGGGTCGATATAAGCATGACCCGAATAGGTAAGCATTATTGGGGGCAGGGGACTGATATAGATGTGCCTAACCAAGGACCGGTATAACAACACCCAACCAGGTCATGGTATAAAGGCACCCAGTACAAGCACGACCAAATAGAAGGGCCTTTGATATGCCAAGGATTGATAAAAGCCCTCACATGACATTCTGGTATGAAAAATGAATAAGGCCTAATTTATAACTAGAAAATCATGTTTTACTACAAACTTAACATGCCTTAATCAAGGTCCTTAATCCACTTTTAAAAACTAGTTATTTAGGATTAAGCATGACTTAATTATACTAGAACCCTCGGGGCACCGAAGTGTAGTTTTGTTCCAAAAAGCTAAGGTTGGGTTGGTATGGCGTGGCATGACAGGTGGCACTAAGTGGCAAAGGTCAATGCTGTGGCAGTCGGAGGCAATGACATGTGGCACTCATTTTCTGTTGACTTATGGTAGGTCTCAAATTTTGCAGGGAAGCTTAGATACTTGTACTCTCCAATACCCAAAAATCGTTTTGGGAAATTCCACCCAGAGACAGTTTTATTAAAATAATTAATTATTTTTAATGGGACCCTAAGTCTAAACTTAAATTAAAATAATTAATGGGTATTAATCTAAATTGTGGGTGTAACTTCTAGAAGAAGGTGGAGATCAAGTCAATATGATCCTAGTCATTGATTAGAATCTAATTTGGGTCGTTGATTGATCAACGAGAGGATTATAAAAAAATGCTTGATGGGCACTTCGAGGACACACATGGAGAGTTCATAAGATCGAATTTCTGAAGCAGAGCAGCTGTCAGTGAGAAATTCGAAGTGAGCTTTTGCAGTGAAGGGCTGGGATAGTTCTGGTTGGATATTTCTATTGATCTGGAAATACTCTGTAGAGGAGGCAAAGAGAGATCTAGGAGAGGCTGCGCTAAGCAAGAAGAGGATGACACAGAGCTACGCAGGGCCACACGGAGGCAGCGAAGAAGCCTTGAGGGAGTCTGAAATTTGTTGAAGGGTTAGATTTCTGTAGCTGGAAGCTGGGGTGTGAGACCGCGAGAGCAGAAGTCTAAATTTCAGAGGCAAATTGATTAGCGAAGAGTGATGTAGGTCCTAGATAGTGTGACAGTAGGATGACGCAAACACTGCGCAGAGGCAGTCAGGGGATGTTCATTCAAGGACTAGATCATCCAGGACTTCAAGTGATAGTGTGAGGCAATCTCACAAATCTCTCTATCAGTGATATTCTCTGTAACTAGATTGTCGGGAAGGCATCTAGAAGTTGTATTCAGAAATTATTACTGCTTAATAATAAACCCTCAGTTGTTGCACCGATTTTCCCGTATTTGGTTTTTCCGGGGACATTGGTCGGAAAATAATTGTGTAGATGTGTGTTGTATCTCTTTCCTATTCAGTTTCTTGTTTCTGCATATAATTTAATTAAGTGAAGGCCACAATTGTATTTACTTTGACATTTACAGTACAACACCGTAAATAATTTGCATGGATTAGACAAGTAGGAGAAGCAACATCAATTTACTACAGTAGGGATTCTAGGTTCTGGAATTTTCACATGGTATCAGAGTTGCAGGTGAAGCGAGAAGATCAGAGTCGGAAGACCTAGCACTGAAGGAAGAAGGGAATTCGAAATTCCTGCAAAGGCAAAAATTCTAATCCCTAGAGGGTTTTCGCAGTTCAAGCTAGGAGGGCTAGATTTTCGTGGTAAATCTCTCTCTAAGTGAGTCAACAAAGAGGTAAGATTTCCATATCAAAATCTGTCGGTGGTAAAGGGAAAAGTGTAGCAGAAGCTTCAACAAAGAGGGTTTTTCTAGTGGGATGCAGTTTTCTGCAGGTAGTTATTGGGAAGAAAAATGTCAGGGGGAAGAGAGGGACATGGTTAAGGGGATTCCTCCTTAGAGGACTTCCATCCAAGGAGTTTGAATTCTCACTATCTGAGCAGTAGTGGAGAGGGGCAAATCTACAAGCTCTACAAGGGAGTACGTAGGCCGGTCCAGTGTTGCGTAGAGGAGCGAGGAGGTTATTCGACTTTTTCGATTGGCAGAGATGGCAACCAGTGGATTGAGAGATCAGGATAAGTTCGATGGGGCATCCAACTATGTGATCTGGAAGGCAAGAATGTCATGCCTTCTAGATGAGCATTTTCTCACAGTCTACGTCAACAGTAGGGTAGTTGAGCCCACAAACCCAGATCAGCTAAAGAAGTACAAGGGAAAAATGGCAAAGACAAAAATAATGATCCTCGAGTAAGTGAAGGATCATATAGTCTGTCACATAGCTGGAAGAAACACTACCAAGGAGATGTGGGATGCATTGTTGACACTGTATCAAGGATCTTCCGAGCAGCGGAAGATGTACTTGCAGTAGAAGACGAGATCTACGCAGATGCAGAAGGGCGAATGCATTGATTCGTTCCTCACAAAGCTTCAGGAGACCCGAGATGAATTACCAATTGTGGGGTCAACACCTCAAGGTTCCGAGATGGTAAGACTGGCCCTAAATTCAATATCTAAGGAGTGGCAAGTCTTTGTCCAGAGCATCTTGGGCAAGGCAAATTTGCCAAACTGAGATGAGATGTGGGAAGCTCTCAAGCAAGAGGATTGAGGAGGGACTTGGTCAAGTGTAAAATTGATGGAAGTAGCAGCAGTGGGTCGAAGCCCAAGGAGGAGGATGAGAATGCAACCCTTGCATCCAAGGGGCAACAGGAGCAATGGAAGAAGAAGAAAGATGTTTCGAAGATCAAATGCTTCAGGTGCGGTGAATTTGGTCACTACGCAACACAGTGTCCTCTCAGGAAGAATGACAAAGATGAGAAGCATGATCTGAAGGTTGCAACCATGAAGATCGAGGAGGATGAGTTTGCCATGACAGTCGAGATACCTCCAGGAGGGAGGTGGGCTAATTTAGAGTTGTAGTTCGAAAGAGCTACAAATGGGCAGGATCTTTGAGGAGCCCACCTCTCAGATCAATTCCTTGCTATGGGAGCCCAGAACAAAAGTAGAAGGATGGACCAGGCCAGTTGATGCAGAGGAGTGTCAAAGTGACAGTTACAGTGGCTAGTAGTGCCAGAGATTAGGCAATGCATAGTAGAGTTGGTAGCAGTGCAGATGGCACAGAGTAGAGGTCAACAACAACACAGAGGCTTCAGAGGGTCAGCGCAGAGACTAGCAGCAGTCAGACTCCAACAACGAGATGCATCATACTAAACACCAGTTTAGTAATTTAGGATGCTTTTTTGTTGTTGGTGCAGTAGCAACAACAGTTGGAGAAGGTTGTAGCACATATGTAGTTGGCAATGGCAGTGTCAGCAGCAACACGGATGCATAATTAAGAGGGAGTTGTAGTACAAATGCAGTGTTGACAGTGGCAAGGTCAACAACAGTATAGATGCAATATTTGTGCAGTAGTTGGTGGACAAGATGTCAGACATCAGCAATGTAGAAACAGAGTAGTGCTTCAGCAGGTTGCATTGTTAGAGCACATTCCTCGCTAAGAGGGAGTGTTTATTTTTGGTAGTATCGGATGTGATCTAAGTCTCAAATTTTGCAGGGAGGCTTAAACACATGTACTCTCCAATACCCATAAATCGTTTTGGGAAATTTCCCCCAGAGACAGTTTTATTAAAATAATTATTTATTTTTAATGGGACCCTAAGTCTAAACTTAGGAAATTAAAATAATTAATGAGTATTAATCTAAAGTGTGGGTGTAACTTCTAAAAGAAGGCAGAGATCAAGTCAATATGATCCTGGCTATTGATTAGAATCTAATCTGGGTCATTGATTGATCAACGAGAGGATTATAAGAGAACGCTTGATGGGCACTTCGAGAACACACGTAGAGAGTTTAGAAGATTGAATTTCTGAAGCAGAGCAGCTACCGGTGAGAAATTCGAAGTGAGCTTTTGCAGTGAGGGGCAAGGATAGTTCCGGTTGGAGATTTCTCCTAATCTGGGAATACTCAGCAGAGGAGGCAGAGAAAGATCCAGGAGAGGTAGCAATGAGCAAGAATAGGCTGACGCAAAGGTAGCATAGGTTGATGCAGAGGCAACATAGAAGCCCTGAGGGAGTACAAAATTTGCTGTAGGGTTCAATTTCTGTAGCTTGAAGCTGGGGTGTGAAACCAATTGAGCAGAAGTCTGAATCTCAAAGGCAAATCAATCAGCTAGGAAGAATGACGTAGGTCCTAGATAGTGTGATGATGGGTTGATGTAGACAGTGAGCAAAGACAGCCAGGGGTTGTTCATTTAAGGGCTGGATCAACCAGGACTTCCAATGATAGTCTGAGGTAATCTCACAAATCTCTCAATTAGTGATATTCTCTGTACCTGGATTGTCTGGAAGGCATCAAGAAGTTGTATTAAGAAATTATTATTGCTTAATAATAAACCCTCAGTTGTTGCATCGATTTTCTTGCATTGGGTTTTTCCGAGGACATTTGTCAAAAAATAACTGTTTAGATGTGTGTTGTATCTCTTTCCTATTCAGTTTCTTGTTTCCACATATAATTAAGTTTAGTGAAAGTTGTAGTTGTATTTACTTCGACATTTATAATAGAACACCTGGATCAACCAGGACTTCCAGTGATAGTGTGAGGTAATCTCACAAATCTCTCAATTAGTGATATTCTCTGTACCTGGATTGTCTGGAAGGCATCAAGAAGTTGTATTAAGAAATTACTATTGCTTAATAATAAACCCTCAGTTGTTGCATCGATTTTCTTGCATTGGGTTTTTCCAGGGACATTTGTCAAAAAATAACTGTGTAGATGTGTGTTGTATCTCTTTCCTATTCAGTTTCTTGTTTCCACATATAATTAAGTTTAGTGAAGGTTGTAGTTGTATTTACTTCGACATTTATAATAGAACACGGTAAATAACTTACATGGATTAAACAAGTAGGAGAAGTAACATCAGTTTATGCAGTAGGGATTCTCGGTTCTGGAATTTTCACATGCATTTTTGGGTGGGAAAATGAATAGTTGGCAAGTGACACATCGCAATCATACATGGCATGCTCTAATTGGTTGTAGCATCTAATGTGGAGTATGACTTGGCAGGTGACATAACAGTGACATGTCCCTCCCTGGGATATTGAGGAACCAGGCACCGAAGTCCCATTTTAATGTAAAAAGCCAAGGTTGGGCCAATATGACTTGACAAAGTACAGCATGGTAGTGATGAAGTAGCAGAAGGAACATGTGGCAGCTTGTGGTTAGTCCACCATGGAATGATGTGGCAAACCTAGAGCCTCGATATTTGCACCAAGATTATGTTTGGTGAGGTTTTGTGTGTATTTGACTTTGGCCAAAAACTAAGGTTTAGTGGGATAGCGAAAGGATGGCTCGTGTGGGGCCAATATCGAGTTACTGGGCACTAGGAGATCAAAGCAAATAAGAACACCATAATACCTAGACTCGGTCAAAGGGCGTGGTCACAACCAAGATCAAAGGGAGATAAGGGTTAGGTGTGAGGAGTCAGTCCATAAGAGGCTCTAGGACACCAGGACACAAAAACAAGTGGAGATGAGTGCAACCCTAGTACCCAAAAAGGGTTAAGACCATGGTTCTCATCGTCAGTCATGTGAAGTAAAGCGTAAGCACTCAAGGAGTTGTGAGGGATAAAAATTTAATGTTTTGGGGTGCACGAACAAATAAAAGGTGAAATTAAAAGAAATCTTAATGGGGAAAATTTGCAAGATCTGAGGATATAAATGTAATGAAACATGACATGAACAATAATTTGTCCCACACAAATCAACAAGAATAAGTGTCGTGGACATGCAGAAGCATAAGAGTTTGAAATTAATCAGAGTGGAGAGTTGTGTTATTGCAAATACATAAAGCTAAAGGACAAATGAAGATATCAGAGACTGAAAGTGCAGACGTAAGTTGAGCAAAAGTTGAACGTGCAAATTGGCTGAGATTTGAAGTTGTTATGTACAAGAAAAGTGCAGATATGAAGTGTTGAGGATTTAATTGTAGAAAAGGAGTTGTGTCCATTAGCATATTTATCAGGGAGTTATTGTGATATGGTGTAAATTCAATTGAACTAGAGAATCAGAGGAAGAGAGGGTGCTATAAAGAAAAGATCAGAGAAGTCAAGTAGATGTTAAATTAAAGCTTATTATGTGTGTGATACTTTAATCAAGGAGACATGGATATGAGTTTGAAAATGTATGAAAAGTGGTTGAAGTAAGTGGGGGTTGATGCCTCCATTAAGTGGGTGCTTGTAAAGAAAAGGGGGTTGGTGCCTACAAAATCTGATAAAAATCGAAGTTGGTGCTTGTATTTACATTAAAATCAAAAGAAGTTTTATGGTTTTCTCTCGTAAAGGCTTCCACATATATCCTATGTTCAGTTTATGCACGTTTTGATTGGTGTATGGTTGTGTTATTTAATTTTTTAAATTGTTAAAAGGTGCTTGATATTGATTTACCCCACCCCTCTTTGTATCAACTCAATTTCCAACAACCTATCCCCTAAGTATTAACTTTGAGTTGGTGAATCAACCTCATTTATTAATGCATGAACCAAATCTTCACACCTTGTCATAGAGGCATTAGGATGAACGAGGCAAGTACAAGGTATAATCCTTATAGCAAGTGAATATTCTCCTTTCTTGTGGTTATTGAATGCTTGGTCAGTGCTTGGTGCAAGGATTATATGATAATGACTTGCCAAAGCTTGGAAATGGGTGTAAATCTAGATAGTCTATCAATGTGCTTTCCCTTCTAATGAGTAATTATATTATTTTTTGCAACTTATCGATCTTTTTGCTTTGATTTGGAATGTTAATAAAATGAAAGTGGTTGAGTCAAGAGACTAAGCGTCGAGGAAATCTTAGCCTCCATTGTTCAAAAATTTCAATTTTGGTTGTCGGGTTTTGCTTTATCTTGGTATTTTACTTATTGCTCTTGCTTTTGGATTAGTCCCTTGAGAGAATTACAATCAATATTGGGTGTCAATTGAATCTTGGAATTATAGTGAAGGATGGACGCCAATTTCTAAGGAGGAGAGGTGCCTGGAATCTAGTTTCAAGGTTTGTCATTTCTTGCCTTCTCTTGTTTCTAAGTTAGAGACATTGATTTGTGTGCATGTAGATATATCTATTGATGTTGTGGGTTTTGATTTTGAGTGTTCAAAAGGTCCAATGTCATATTTTGTGTTACTCTAGATAAAGTTTCTAGAGTTAGTTTAGTTGTTCTACATCAAATTCATTGTTCAGGTTTGGTTAGCATGGAAAATATAGACGTGTAGGAATTTCAAAGAGTATTGAGAAAACATGAGGATCTCATCCACTACAACAAAAGAATGATGCTCCATGTCACTTCTAAAGTCAATGAGGTTTACTGTATATGCATCTCTTAGTAAACAAACTAATATAGGGGATCAAAAATATGCTCAAAATATCTTGAAACTAGTGCCAAATCATAGATCTCATCGTTTTGATTCCAATGACGCTTGAATCGCCTCAATCTGACACCGTATGAGAAAGTTATCGTGTTATGAAGTTTTTGGCAAACAACTAAAAAGTTGACTTGCAGGGTTGACTTAGCAGCTAACTGGGCAGGTCATACAATGATGTCAGTAGGTTACTGTGTAAATATGGTGGTTAGATAGGTCAATCTCGTGTTGACATGTGGCATTATTGTACAGGGTGGTTGGCGAATTTTTATTGGTTGTTGTGTTTGTGGTTGGGCCAACCATAAGTCGCCACATGGCCCAATGAGAGGTTGCCACGTGGCCCTATGGGAGGATGCCATGTGGATTTCGCTTAATGGTCAAAAAAATTGTTAACGGGTCGACTGATCTCATCAGAGTTCAACCCTATGACCTCACAACAACCAACTATTTTTCCATTTTGGTTCTTATTATATATGTATGGGTCGTTTTTATTTATTGAACAACAATTGGCGGATTAGGGGGGGCAGCTGGGTGGTGGGCTCGCCCAAACGCCCCAACCCCAATCATATTAGACACCATGTAACCATGCACGGAAGGTGAAGAGGGTGAGGAGTTAGCCTCGGCCCCCAGTTCCAACATATCACACATAATCATCGGCAAGAGCTTTAGAAGGGTTGGGGCATGACACCCAACATGTGACCATATAACAACTCATGTGACCAGTTGTTGAAGCCGGCTGGGCACATGGCATCTGGCCCATGCCCTCGATCATATTGACTTCCATGTGACCGACATAAAGGGTGGAAGTTAGGGGCGCATTGCCTAGTTAACCATCCGACATTTTGCACTGTTTTCAGTGGAATATTTGTTTTCCCCCTACCAATTTGTTGCCTCACAGAACTGCCAAAGGCATAATTCGTTGTCAATTTTGACATAAGGGTAATTTCACAGGACATTTAGCATATAAATGAAGGAGGAGGCATAACTTGGCCATTTTTCAACGTTTTTGAGCCCAAGAAGAGCCTACATAGGGGTTTTTGGGTGTTATGGACACAATGGAAACATTACTTTTGTGATTTGAGCATTGTATTTTGATGACATTAACACTTTGAGCATATAAGTTGAAGGGCCAACATTAGAAGCTAGACCCAGAGATGTACCCCAGGAGGCACAAATTTCGTCATCAAATTGTTGTTTTGTGATGTTGCATGTGGTCTATTTTTCTTTGTTTAAATCTTCAAAACTTAGTTAAGTTTGATAAGTTTTTATGCCTTTGCAATTTTGATCCATTGCCCACAAGACATAAACTAGCTTGCAAAATTTTACAATAAACCTTCAATTTTAATTTTAGATCACTTTGGTATCAGAGAATGGTTATATTGAAGGTTTGACAGTTTTTGCAAGTGTTTTCTTTAATGATTACAAGGTCTGAGTTGAGAAGACAAGAAGGAGTGCTTGAAGAACC